>BDMV01000001.1:52262403-52333578 GCA_008326285.1 Oryza officinalis | reverse complement strand
CTTTCCTCGCGAACGCGAACTTCCGAAACGACGGAATCTACACGCTGGCACGCAAAACGAGGAAAAACTCTAATAAAAACCAAGTAAACAGTACATAAAAAGTAAACAAACACGTAGAGCTCAATTTTAGATGAATTTTGCAAGTTGAATGGCTCAATTTGGAGTTCGTATGAATTAGATATGAATTTTAGAAGTTTTGAGCCATTTAAATGAATTTCTGGAAATTAAATCGATTTATTGCGCAATTATTAATTAATTTTGCAAAGGAAAGGACTACGCTGACATCATCAAAGGGAATCGGCGCCGGAACGACGAGTCCCACGTGTCAACGGGTCAAGGGCGGACAGTCCACGGTGGAAAAGCACCACGTGGCACCGACGTGGTGACCACGGCGGACGAAAGGAGAAGGTAGCGCCGACGTGGACGCCAACGTGGCGAAGCCGCGGGCGGCCACGTGGTCTGGGTGTGGATTGGAGTAAACAAAAGGGGCCCACGTGTCGGCGAACAAGAGAGAAAAAGGAGGTGGAAATGGACTTTGCAGGGGAAAGGGGAAAATTAGGCTGAGAGGGAGGTAAACTGGACTTGAGGAGATGAGCTGGATTCTCTCGGGAAAAAGTTAAAAGGGCCGAGGGACGAAAAGTAGACTTTTGTGTGGAGAAAGGATAAATAGGCCGGCGGCCCAAAGAGACGAGGGACCAAGATTGGACTTTTACGAGGAGGTGGGCCAATCGGGCCGAACGGGGTGATGGGCCGGCCTGAGAAAAAGGGAGAGGGACGCAAAATAGACTTTTGCGGGGGAATGGGCCAATCGGCCCGACGGCCGCTGGGCCGGAGGGAGCGGTGGGCCGGCCCGGAAGGAAAAAGCCGGCCTCTAGGCCGAGGCGGGAGGCTAGGGCTGACGTCAGCGGCTAGGGCTGACGTCAGCCGGCGGCGGCGGCGGCTGCGCTCCACGTGGCGCACACGTGGCGCCGACGCGGCAGCCACGCGGCGCCCACGTGGCGGCCACGCGGGGCGGGAGCGGGCGGCCGGCGCCGGGCTCGGGCTCGGCCGAGCCGGCCATGGCGCGCGGCGGCGCTAGGGTTCGGCGCGGGAGGCGGCGGCGCGCGGCGCGCGGGAGGCGGCGGCGCGCGGACGGTGCGGGAGCGCACGGGCGACGGCGGCGCGGGAGGCGCGCACGGCAGCGAGCGGCGCGGCCGGGAGAGGGGAGAAGGAAAAGGCGGCGGCGCTTACCGGCGGCGAAGACGGCGGCGGAAAACGGCGGCGGCGGAGCGGCGCTAGGGTTAGGGTTTTGGGGCGGCGGCGGCGGGGAAACGAGGAGGGGCCTCGGGGGGGGGGGAAAATAAATAGGGGGGCCGATTAGGGTTGGCGGCGCGGCGGAAAACCCGCCGGGGTTTGCGGCGGCGCGAGCGCGGCGGCGGCCGGCCGAGTTGGGGACGGCTCGGCCGCGGGCCCCACCCGTCGGCGACCGGGTGACGCGGGGGGGGGCGCGGCGGACTTCCGGGCGGCCTTGGGCCACGGCCTCGGGCCGGCCCGGGAAGGGGAGGGACGCGGAGGCGGCGGGCGCGGCCTTGGGCCGCCTTGGGCCGAAGGAGGGAAGAGGCCGCAGCGGCTCGGGTCGCTGGGCCGAAGAGGGAAGAAGCCGCGGCCGCGTGGGCCGCGGGAGAGAGAGAAGTTTTGGGCCGGAAACGGCCCAAAACAAAAAGGGGACATTTTTAATTTGTTTTTTTTTTATTTTAATCAGTTAAATGAACTTTGTGACTTTCAAATTATTTCTTTAGCTCCAAAAATTCACGAAAAATTTTGGAGAGTACTTTAAGGCACAGAGAATATTACAAAAATATTTCCGGCCATGATTTTTAAAGGAAATTTTAATTTCCTTGCTAATTTCACTTGTTTAAATTGCTTTTGACTTTTATTAAATTTCTGGAAAATGTATTATTAGGTAATTTTTAATCCCGATCGAAAATCGGGGTGTGACATCTAGTTGCCCAGGCAGTAGAACCGAATCTGCATCCCAGCTCACCGGCTGCCTTTACCCCTCTTCTCCCTCTCAGGCTAGGGAAGAAAAGACAAGAAAGAAAAGGCTGATATGTGGGCCCTACTTTTTTTATGACTAGGATGCCACGTCAGTGAAACCAGACGTATATACTGCTATGGGACCTAAATTGCACGATTTTATATAGTTTAGGAGTGAAAATTTCTGGTATTAGAGTTTAAGGATATCAAATAAACTCGACATAAACTTGAGGAACAACAAGTGATCTTATTCCGCACGGCATACAAACTGCAATTCCAACTGCAAAAGCTCTGAATTTTTTTATTTTTAGATTTTTTTTAATATTTACAGAAATATTATAGCGGCGAAAAAAATTGCGCAAATAGACCCTGCCGCCCAAGCGAAGGGCGGCAAGCCGACGTGGCACACGTGCGCGGGATGGCCATCAAGTGGAGATGGCAATTTTGCGCGTGGCCCCCTTGCCGCCCTGGCAGAGGGCGGCAAGGGGCCGCCTGCAAAATGGCCAGCTCCTCGGCTGGGGCTGCCATTTTGCAGGCGGCCCCTTGCCGCCCTCTGCCAGGGCGGCAAGTCCAGCCGCCTATAAAGGGCCTGCCACCCTGCACTTTCCCCATTCTTCCCCCTCACCTCTCCACATTAAAAAAAAGAGAAGCGGAGGAGAAGAAGAGAAGAGGCGAAGCCCTGCCGGTTTCAAACTTCGATTTCAGGTAATATTCGTAGATCATATACGTGACTAAATATATGATGTTAACTAGGGTTTTATTTGTATTTTTGTAGAACTTTGGTTGAATAAATGCACTGTATGAACTAGGGTTTTAGCTGGGGTACTGTAGAATTTTATATTGCTAGATATAGGTAACTAGTAGATCTGTAGTATTTATAGTTATTAAGTTTGTAATTTTAAATGTTGTTGAGTAACATTACAATAGGATATATAAAAATTGAGGTACGTTGCAAAGAAGATATTACGCTGTAGTTGTTTCTTACGTAAAATAATGACCTTGTAATTTACTTTATAAATATGTCCAGTAAACTTATATTTCAATTATACCATGCTCAAGGAAACGTCTGTTATGGGCCAACTGGAGTAGATCTGTCAGAATTTATTGTAACAGCAAGGGAAATTGATAGACCAGCTGAGAGGAGTGTACCTTCTATAAAAAGATGGTTGATGCGGGGCTTGGGAGTTGATCCACAGACTAGTGATATTACAATCTATGTTCTAGTAAGTCGGGCAACAGAGGGTTTTTATTGGGAACTAATGCTAGTTCAAAACTCTGGGATGTGGAGATGGTATGTGGAGAATGCATTGCAACGCGGGTGGCCTCTAGCTATGGTTCCGTATGTTCATCCGAAGGATCCAAGCGTGTAGATGAACATGGATGATGGCGAGGGGCCAAGTGCTGAAGTGAATGAGACTGGAGTGGATCAGGTCAATGCACCAGAGGAAGATGGCGTAGTAGCTCCAGTAGGCATGCAACCCGGTGGAGTGGCTGACGAGGGGGAGACTGTCGGTGCCATTGTGGACGAAATGGAAAGAGAGGATTGTGACAACGAGCGTGTAGAGGAAGATGATTCGTCAGATAATGACGAGAACAATATTAATCCAGCCGAATGGGCTAGTGATGATTTGTCTGGTTTGGTCATCTCTAAAGGGAAAAATATGAGATGGGAGTACAAAGAAAATGAGATTATTGAGGGAGCGAGGTATGTTAATGGAGAAGACATGAAGGAGGCGGTGAAGCATTATGCAGTGTCACTTCATAGAGAATTTTGGGTTGCCAAGTCTAACCGGACACAATATGAAGTTAGGTGTGTTAAGGAAAAAGATGGGTGTCCCTGGAGAATGCACGCCTATAAGGGGAAATGGAAGGATTACTGGACAGTGTCAGTCGTTATGAAACATACTTGTTATCTACTTGGTGTTCAGAAATACCACAGGAATATTACATGTGCATTTGTTGCATCTGAGATGTATGCGCACGTCGTGGACAATCTGGCATATGAACCAAAGTCAGTAATCCGACATATCGAACAGACATTCAAGTATACTATTAGCTATGCCAAGGTGTGGAGGGCCAAATAGAAAAAATTAGAGATGAGATTTGGAACTTATGAAGCCTCATATGACAATTTGCCACGTCTGCTATCTGTTATCTAACAAAGAAACCCTTGGACCTTTTGTGCACTCTCAAGACATTCCCCTCAATTGAACATCCTGGCAAGAGTGTGCTGCAAAGAGCGTTCTTAGCTCTACATTCATGCAAGATGGCATTCGTGCACTGTCGTCCAGTTCTTTGCATTGATGGGACATTCTTGACCAGGAAGTATCGGGGCCAGATACTAACAGCAATTGGGGTAGATGGGAACAATCAGGTATTGCCCTTGGCATTTGCTTTTGTTGAGAGTGATAACACCGACAGCTGGTACTGGTTCCTCCATCTGGTTAAAAAAGAAGTTGTTGGTATGAGGCCCAATGTGTCCCTAATACATGACACGCACGCCGGTATGCTTCGAGCGATAGAAGAGTTAAAATTTGGGAGTATGAAAAGAGGATACCCTGGCGAGTGGGAAGATGTACAGAGTAGGTGGTGCATGCATCATATGAGAGCTAATTTCTTCAAGCAATTCAAGAACAAGCAGTTGATGAACATGTTCAAGAGGCTATGCAATCAGAACCAGGAGAAAAAATTCAATGAGCTTTAGAAGAGGTTAGATGAGTTGACAGGCAAATGCAGTGATCAGCGTGCAACAAGACCAGCGCTCGCTGTTCCTGACCCTCCTCAAGTACTCAGAGCTCTCCCAACAGATAGTGTAACATTGGTTAGAAGAACTGGGGAGCAAATTCGAAAATTTTCTCAGTGGATTGAGAATGAGCCAAAAAAGAAATGGGCAAAGACTTATGACATAGGTGGTGCTAGATATGGTATAATGACAACAAATTTGGCGGAAGTTTACAACTGGGTGATGCGCGGTGTCCGTGGACTCCCACTAGTTGGTATAGTGGAGTTCATTTTACATGGGACATGTAGGTATTTTAGGGAGCGGTTCCAAGCAATTCTTCCCTCTATGCCGAACAACAACATTTTATTTGGAACTTTCATAGAGAAAAAACTAGCGGAGTGGCGTACAAAGGCCATGAAACATCGAGCTCTAGTGCAAGGTACCCAACAGCACAGGTTTGAGGCACTCTGCCAAGATAAGGCAGGCAGGGGTATTTACCGCAAGAGAGTAAAGCAGGAGTGTGTTCTCAAAGCCGACGGCACATGTCATTGCTCCTGTAGAAAGCCGACGCTGCTCCACAGGCCATGCACCCATGTCATTGTCGCGGCATCGGAGTGTGGCATCCAAGATGGAGTATATGTGTCACAATACTTCTCTAAGCAAGCAATATGTCACACATGGAGTGGCGAGATTTTTGGCTTCGGTGTAGCTGGGGAGTTCACAAAGATTAACGATCCGATAATCTATATTCCTGACCCATCGAAACTCTGAGACAAGGCGGGACGGAGGAAGACTCGGCGCATCTGCAACGATATGGACAAGTCGGAGGCAGGCAGGGTGAAGTGGTGCAGCAAAAGCGATGAACGTGGCCACACCTACAAGTATTGTCCTAAAGACAAGGAAAAACCAAGTGCGGCGGAGGCATGACTATCAGGATCAGCAGCAGATGGAGCTCGCCCTACGGGTGAAGGCACTACTTCAAGTTGACCCCGTCCTAGACGTCCTCGTGGAACGTCCGACTACGAGGTGTAGTTCGTGTGTTGTATGTTGGCAAAAGACTTTGCTTGTAATTTCGTTCAAACTTATTGATGTGTTCGCATTATGTTGTGTTGCGAACCACTTGTTAGACTTCCGCATGTAATGTCTATATGTTTCGTGGCTTGTAATTTTGTTTTATGTTTTTTCATTCTCTTCATGTGCCTTTTTCTTATGAGAGTTATGTTATAAATAACCTGCACTCTCCGATATCTCTATAAGTATTCTTTTGTTTTAGATAACTTGTTTTTACGATTATATTATTACCTTCTTACTTGCCCTAACATGTAACACATTATTTTCAGAGATGGTGCATCAGCACACACCTGAGTTGTTGGATCCGGCGATAGATCGCCGCCACCGGTCTTACCTTACTGCGGTGGAGGAGGCTCAGCTTGGGACGTTCCAGCCACGGTCGTCACGCGAGCGACTTTTGGTTCACGATTCCTTCGTCGGGAGGTATGGATTTGCTGTGTTAATTTCGCACTGTGTTAATTTTTTAAATGACATATTATTTTGCTTTTGCAGGTTGCGTGAGGCCGGCCTCCTACCGTTGTCTCGGCCGGTTGAGGCCGCCACCGGCGACGCTAACCCGACAAGACGTCGGGATCCGGACGGTCCCTCCTAGCAGCGTTGGTCGACCGGTGGAGGCCGGAGACACACACTTTTCACCTGCCGTGCGGTGAGGTAGCCCCTACCCTGCAGGATGTCTCGTACTTGTTGAGGCTACCGCTTGCGGGAGACGCTATTGGTCCAGTTGACACGGATGCGGACTGGAAGGACGATCTGACGGCACGTTTCGCACCCGTACAACGCGCACCAGCTCTACCGCTCGAGCCATTGCAACAGCACCGCAACACCAGACCTACGAAGAGGTGGCTGCTTCAGTTCACTGTGAGTTCTTTCTACCTGAAATGACTAGCCTACTATGTACGTAACTTGTAAGGTGCCTAACATTTCATCCAACGCTTGTAAGGTGCCTAACTTGTAAGTTCTAGAAACATTTCACCTCTTGTCGGCATCTTCTCTCAAGGCGGCGAAGCCCGAAATGAGAGACCTTGCTCTGATACCAATTGAAAGGACCTTGATGTCGCCTAGAGGGGGGGTGAATAGGTGTTCCTAAAAATTATCACAACTTCATAGCATATTAAAAGGATGAGAACTTTTGGTTTAAATCGAAACTTTCAATATGGGATTGAAAGTGTCGGTCTTAACCGAAAAGTTCGACGGATAACGGAATAAAACACTAGCTATGAAATTGTAGCTCGAACAAACAAAATGTAAAAGAATCAAAAAGTGAAAAACAAGGTATCTAAGCAAGATATTAGGTCACCAACTATATCACTTAAGCAAATAAGTAGATCGGGTTAAAACAAGCGAACCAAGAATTTTCGGAAGTTCCGAAAATAGCAGAGTAAGCGCAATTTAAAGTAAACTCTAGATCAAGTTGCCTACAACAAGAAAATGCTAGCACAAACAGCAACTAGACCTATAGCGGCACAAACAAGCAAAGCTAGAGTAGTGAGAAAAGTAATAAAACCAAGAGGGGAGACACGTGATTTGTTTCCCGAAGTTCGGATCCACGGATCCTACGTCTCCGTTGAGGGGCCACAAAGGCCGGGTCTATTTCAACCCTTTCCTCACGAGNCAACACCACAAGTGTCCTATACTCAAATATATGCTCAAATGTAAAGATCCCAATTAAATGAAAGTGAATAACTTGGATCAAGTACATGCATAACTAAGGTATAGGATTTGCTCCCCCTAAATGTATGCATATAAAATATTTTGTGTGAAGCAAAAGTATGCATAAGTAGAGATAAAACATTGGGAGCTTACCTTATACAAGAATAGAAGGTATTGATCATATATAGACATTAAGATAGAAGCATACCTTCATCATCTACATATTCTCAATGTGAAGAGACTAAACAAGATATGGCTTAAACAAAACATTAGTCTCAAATACATATGTTACTCACATGAAAATATTATATATGAATATATGAATATGTGTATATGGAGAGAAAGAGTGATACATATAGCTTGATCTCCACGCATTTCATCCTTGTGATTTAGGTCCACCATCAATGAACGTTTCTATCTCAACTCATATGGAATCCGGGAATCACCTCCAACACATTCCACTTTCATATCCACATGAGACTAGGCAAAGAAATGCTTATAAAACATTAGTCTCATATAATTGGATTTGTCATTAATCACCAAAACCAAATTAATGGCACTTGAACTTTCAAATATGTTGCATTAACATCCACCTATCCACAATAATTTGCTTTGTCTGTCGTTCGCACTAATACAATGCATTAATTTGCAGGTACTCGCGCAAGGGTCAGCAGTCAGCTGGTCACTGGCCCGCCAAGTTGGGGCCTTTTGTCGACGACTGGTTGCTCGCAACCGAGGATGTCGTGGACCACGCGGGAGAGTCACACACGGAGGAGGGGTACCAGGCGTACCTACGTTGGTACCAGCCACGCACCCGTACAAGGGTCACCTTCGCTCCGATGGAGCAACCGGCCCACGCCGCGAGCGCTAGAGACCTCTACGCCAGGCACCGCGACCAGGACTTCGCTCGTGCGATGAGTACCTTGCATTGCACCATCGCCTCATAAGCCTTTCTGTTGGTCAAATGCTACGAATATTTACGTTGAAATTAACCGTGCAGGTCATCGAGTGCAATAGGGTCGTCGTTGATGCTTTAACGGCGATCCAACCGTTAGGCGCGGGGATTGAGGTGGGGGCAGATGAGCACCTGTCGACGTACACGTGGATACGAGACTTGATGCGCTCGGTTCTCCGTGCGCTCACCTGTCGTGCTGCCGACGTTGCTCAGGCAGACGCAGCTCCACAGGTGCGACCCCGACCGACTGCTCCTCGTCCAGCTGCGCACGTTCCTAGGCCGACACCCCCTCCCTTCGGAGGTACGTATATTCAAGGTTTATTTGTACATCGACAATCAATTGATACGCAAATTATGTGTTAGCTTACAAGGGTCTTGTCGTCGATCTGTAGCCTTCGCTCAGTTTGGGACGACGTCGGGTGCCTACTCTTGGCAGGCTGCGGGGTCATCGTTGCAGGCAGGTGCGTCATCCTCGCTGCCTACGCAGTTCTGGCAGGACGCCGGGACTTCGTCACAGGCGGGGCGGCACGTCTGGTGCGTCAGCATCGCTGTCTACGCAGTTCTGACAAGACGCCGGGACTTCGTCACAGGCGGGCGACACGTCTGGTGCGTCAGCCTCACTGTCTACGCAGTTCTGGCAGGACGTCGGGACTTCGTCACAGGCGGGCGGCACGTCTTGGCAGGGTCCTGATGGGACATCATCTGAGCACGGGTGGGCTTCTGCCACGCACTTTGACCTCAGTGACTTCGACTTCCCGGAGTCGACAGAGGACGTCCTCGGTCCCTCACAGTTGGGAGCGCGCACCGCCGGTGCATACGCAGGAACAGTCGCCCTCCACTCCGCTCCCAGACCCTTGCGCTACCTGTGCTATCCCACCGGATCGCTTCACGTACTCCCAGGACCACGTGCGAGCACAGGCCCGGAGGACCAAGCGGGGTCGCGGCGCGAGTCAGGCCCAGTAGAGCAGGCGTCTCTTTTTTTTTGTTGACATTCTTGTTCTATATGGTTGTAGACTGAATATGTTGTTGATATTCGGAACTCACATTCCTACACTTCGCTGTTACATTTTACAAAACCACGAGTCCCTTTTGGCGCATGGACGAGTACTTTCGGTCGAACCGATGCAGCCTTCTTATTCGCGTGCGATACGACTGCGGAATGGCTTCTCACGCCCTTACATGTCACATCGGCATACGTCCAATCTTACTTTTGGCTCCATCCCGCCCTCTAAAAGGGCGGAAGGCCTTATTCCACCCATATATAGGGCGGCAGAATACACATCCGCATAGTTCCACTCTTACTTTCGGCGGCAATCAGGTGGACCCATCGTGCCCCATGATGTAGACATGTAAAGGTTATGACTGCAATTTTGGTGCCTACATAAGTCCCCATAACGAGCGATGCAGCACAAAATTTCTTCATCTGTGTAGGCAACAAGCGCTACCACAACCCTTCATTGCACCAGCTTTCGGCAATGGCTAGACGCCGGGGTGTTGAGGATCCCAACTGGCGTAGCGATCCTTGTGTATACCTATTCCCACCTTGGTGCCAGCGGCCTCTCTGCCTTTGCGGTGACCGATGCCAACTAATGGCTTTGAGGAATCCAGACATTCGAGGAAGGCTTTTTTTAGGTGCACTAACTATGACCGTTAGGTATTTCATTCTCTGCATATGCTTATTCAGTTTGCATGAGCGATTGTTTATTCTTCTTCCAAATCTATTCGTCAGGCCCGCGCTACGGCTTGTGGATACATCGAGTGGGTCGATACAGAAAATCCCGTTCTCGACCTATCCTCTTGTTTACAAGAAGGACGCTGGTATTTCGCATTAGAAAGTACTGAGCAATACTTGAAGAGAAAAGCAACTTACGAACGACAACGTCTTCAAGAACAGTGCGACTGGCGGGTGCTAACGATGACACTCCCTCCATGGGAAGCCCGTTCAAAATGCAGATGCGGTGATCGTTATTAGGTTCTCCGTTCCATCAAGCCAAGTACTTTGGGTCAGAGGTTCTTTGTTTGCCCAAATATTCTAGACGACGATTTCATGGTGAAAATATTTTCATTATCATGAATCCTTATTTTATCACAACATTCAGTAACTTTGTTCGCTTCATGTCTATTCGTTTCTCCCAGGAACCGCCAAGAAGATGTCAATACAAACAATGAATAGACATCGAAAATGTTCTAAGTGATCCAACTTTCCGTGTGGTGCAGCTTGAATTGCCAGAGCAATACAGGTTTACTAAAGCGCAGTTTGAGAGGGGAGAGGGATCCTCACATAGGGGTTAGCTATTATCAGACAACTTACCTTGGTCAAATATGTAATGTCATGTTTCGTTGTCCCATTACTATATCTCGTCATCGTGTTCAACTCTTGCACTACCTTTTTTCTATTTCGAATCTAATCATATCTATGTAACCGCAATGAAACCAGATGTATCATGTTTAAATTGTACTACTACTTCTCCTTGTTTCAGTGCATATAATGTTTCTGCGACCGAGACTACGATAGGACAATATCAATTTCGTACATTAATACCACAAATAAGTTACAACATCAACTCTTACTTAAAATATGAAATTGCAAAACTACCGACTTCAATAGAATTTTTAAAATATTATCAACAAAAATTTTTTTAAGTGTACTTTACCTTTCTATTGTATATTTTTATTCCTTTGAGTCATTAGGAAAACCGCTCTATTAAGAGGGATGATGCATTGACATATGAGGAGTGATGAATGTGCTCAACATCAATTCTAAAAAAAAGTTTCTCCTCGGTTTCTGTGTTCTGGAAATTTTCGAAGTTGTGCGAAAACTATTTTCGGAATTTCCGAAAATAGACAGAACCAATTTTGACTTCTGAAAATTTTCGGAGCTATCCGAAAGATTTTCGGAATTTCCGAAAAAAGCGAGAAGTAAAATAAGGTTCTGTAAATTTTCGGACTTGTCCGAAAATACTTTTTGGAACTTCCGAAAATGGCAGTGCAGCCACTAAGTTTCTGTAAATTTTCAGAGTTGTCCGAAATTGTCTTTCGGAATTTCCGAAAAATGTGTGCGAACAAACAGTTCTGGAAATTTTCGGTGGCTGTGGTGGTGGGACCTTGCCGCCATGCAAGGGCCTAGATGCAAATTCGCCAGCTTGCCACCCTTGCAGAAGGCGATAAGGGACTTACAAGAAAATTTACCATCCGGCGGCGTGTGGGCGCCGTCAAGGCGTACACGGTGCCATGTGCCACGTCGGCTTGCCGCCCTTCGCTTGGGCGGCAGGGCCTATTTGTGCAATTTTTTTGGCCGCTATAATATTTCTGTAAATATTAAAAAAAATCTAAAAATAAAAAAAATTCCAAAAGCTCCAACCAGCTGGGCCCAATGTCCTCTACTTTCGGCCCACTACCGCCTCCCCCGCGTGGCCGTCTCGCCGGTTTCCACGTGCCGCGCACGAGCCAAAGCCGCTGCTCGCTTCCTCCCTCCTCCCCCACCACCGCACCGCTATCCCCCACTCTGGAAACTGGCAGGCGGAGCCCAGCCCATCACACCGCACCACTCAAACCCTAAACCCCTCCTCCCCCTCCCCTCCCCTCCCCTCCGAGATCTCGCCGCCATGGCGGCCGAGCCGTCGGAGCCCGACGCCTCGCAGGAGCCCGTGCCTGCCGCCACCGCCCCGGCCGCCGCCATAGGTGGCCCCAACCCGTGCTGCGCCAAGGTAACCGGTCCCTCCTGCTCGAGCCCCTCGAATTCGTTCTAATCTCTCTACTGTTCCTTTTTGGCGGGACGGCGTCTGACGTGCGCATTTGGATTGCCTTTTCTTTCGTCCGCAGCTCTGGAGGAAGTACCAGAAGTCGGAGGCGAGCCGCGCTGCGCTGCGCGAGGGGCTGAAGCTCCTGCAGGGCGAGAATGACAAGCTGCTGAAGGAGCGCTCCGAGCTTAGCAGAGGTACCTAATCTCTTATCTAGAGGGTTCCACTACTTGTTTCTACCAAACTGCTTTGGTTGGTTTCTCCTGCATTGTGAAATTGTGATTCTAGTTGGAACGAAAAATCACCTGGAGTGGTCTGCGACCAAATGGGCAGCGCAAATTATGAAACACAGTTTTGCATATTTAAGCCGGGATGAATTCAGCAATATGAATATTTTGCCCACAACATAATATGGTATGCTTATTCAGGATTGTAGATTTGCCTTCTTGAAAAACAAATACTTTTCTCTGAAGTATCTAATGCTCTGAATTCTAATTTAATAGCATGTTAGTAGCATGCTAGCAGGAATTTAACAGAAGGTGCCTAACGCAGAGAGGATGATGCTTTGAAAGTATGTTTATTTTCTCTGTAGCACTTCTTATGAATATTATCGTGACATTTCATGCATAACTAAAAGAACTTGAAGACTGCCGCAAGCCTGTCACTATTGAAGCATATGGAATTTTAATCATGATTTTACATCTCCGTCTTGAAAGTTCTGGTATGTTTATCATGCATTAATAAGTTTTCTTATCTCTACTTTGTCGAAGAACAGTGTGCAATGAGGAGCGTCTCCGAGGTGATTCAGCAGAAGCAGCTAGGATCTCTGAGTCTGATGCCAGAGATATGCTAGAGAAAGAGATAATTGAATTGAAGGCACATAACTCTGCTTTGCAACAATCGCAAAGTGTTTGCAAAGATGGTAATGAACTTTTACGCATCACTGAGTTGGAGGAAGAAATTAGAAGACTCAGACAGGTTTTAGTAGAAGAAAGGAAGAAGAGTAATTCCGAGAAGAAAAATGCTGAAGAAGAAAAGGGCAAGGTTTTAGAACTGCAAACGTTACTGAATATGGAAACACACAAGTCTGAAGAGTATAAACGGCTTTCTGATACAGAAAGAAAAGTAGCCAATGGTCTGAGGGCATCGTGTGAAAAATTGAGGAGTGAAACAAGTGAAGCCAGAGAAAGGCTGGTTGCTCAGGTGAAGAAAACAGAGGAAGCAAATAAAAGGGCTGAAGAAGAGAAGCAGAAGGCTGCCAAAGAAAAGAAATGTGCCAACTCAGAAAAATCGTTAGCGGAAGAGAACAAAAATCTTATTGAAGCCGAGAGGAAAAAGTTGACAGAAGAGAAGAGCCGTGCTGAGCGTTTATTTGCAAAGTTAGAGGAGCAGAAGAAGTTGAATGAAGATTTACGAGTTAGCATTGAGGTTGAAAGAAAGAATGTAGTGGATCAGAAAAACCATATGGACCATCTATCGCAGAAGCTGGAAGAAGAGAGAGAGCGAAGTGAAAATTTACAGAGGAAGTTTGATAATTTATGTGCAGTTAGAGATGCTTCTTCTTTTGGCAAACATGGACAGCAACGCATTGATGTGGTTACGGAAGGTGCAAATATAAGGCTTCTCAAAGAGAAACTTAAGCTGAAGAAAGAACAATTAAAGCATGCAAAAAATGTGTCAAAGCTAGATAAAGCAAAAAATGCGTTGGTAAGAAGAGAGCTTCAGCGCCTTAAACAAGATTGGATCCAGCTGCTGAGCCGATTTAATATGCTTGATGAACATCTTGCTGCTGATGGTGTCGAAGGTATTCATGTCTTAACAGAGGTCTGTATCTGCTACTTATACTATCATCAACTGTACTTATGATGGTAATTTTAGTAGAAACTAGAATGTGCTCGAAATTATCTTGGTCAATAATCTTAGCATATTAGTAGAGACAAAGCATTTATCTTAAGCCACCTGCATACATATCTCGCAAATCTGTCTGCATCACAGAGTTTGTTTGGTTAGGATGCGCAGAAAAATGTAAAATTAAGAAATGCCTTTCTCAATCTTCATTTATTCGAAGTGAAGAGCGGCGAGAAGTGGACTTTTTAGTGCTGAGAGTAAATGCATTATTCCCTGTGTCTACAAACTTCAGTCATTTTAGACACTACACAATCTACAAGTTTAATTTGCCATTCTATACTGACATTTTAACACATTATATATTTTCATTTTATGCTAGTGATTATGGCATCGAGTCCATCAAGTATCATGTCATTTTCTTTTACGCCATTCACTAGCATGTCATGGAGACAGGTTGTAAACTGTAATATCTGGGCTTCAAGCAATATAGCTTTCTTTACTAATTTTTTTAGACTGGTTTTGGAAATTATATGGAAAGCAAGGAAAAACAAATGTTTCCCAACTTCAGGACATGTAGTGTAGAGTGCACTAAACAATTATAATTCATAATTAGCACAGTGCTGGGGTGCTGCATTGGTTTTCATATATATTTTAGCCTAAAAATAATAATATAATTATTTTCAGATCTGCAACTAAATAGAATAATGTCAATTTGACATCTATATATTGACATGTGTACAAAATACATTTACTTTTTGAAAAATCCCCAGAAATGACGCACCCATGTCTACATAGATTCATCCACAGATGATGAGCATCAAACACACCATCACCATTACCAGCTCCTCTTAAGTAGTAGAGAATTGTGCACAAATTGATGTGTCCAAAACAATATTAACTAATGTGTAAATCAAATTGCTATGCTACACATGCTTTAGATGTGTTCATTTAAGCCTGTTATTCTATTATATATGCATCTTAATAATGTGTTTCAATGTTATCATCTTGGCAGTTGAAGCGACATCCGGAGATACATAGCTTTGAACAAAGTCTGCTTCCACATAATTCAATCACTGCCCCATATTTTGGGTTGCCATCTGGAATAGTTCCTTTCAGTTCATCCGTACCAAGGGACTACACTTCATATCAGTTACCCAGAGAAAGCTGCACAAGACCAATCTCAGGTACTAGTTCTGAATTAGAGCCTCCTTTTGGTAGCTCTCTCAGAACAAAGTCAAAAAGTCCACACAGATCTTCATGTCCCACATCCATATCTGATAAAAAGTTAATGGACTCACAGGATAAGGATAGTTTGTTAGTCCCTGCATCAACAGATATCAGAAGAAAACAAAGCTCAATGGTTCCCGAGTTAACCACTAAAAATGATACAAGGAAGCACGGTGATAGAGCTTTGCCTGTAGTTTCTGGTGATCCCTTTCAACAGAAGGCACTGATATCCATATCTGGTGCTACAGAAGTTACAGATAAAATGCTCAAAGGGGATAAGAAGAGAAAAAGGACCAAAATGTCTCTAAAGTCAACTGATTATCTTTCATCTAAACATAATCGGTTGCATTCGGAAATGAAGGCCCATGATGCCACTTCAAATGGCATTTCATGCAGTGATGATCGTTCTCGTGTGCAGCAAGGAAACAGCATCATGCCCGTTGTGAATGAAGATGACGTGCAAACTCGTAGGAGGAAATGCCATGGTATTGCTGGTAAAACTCCTTCCTTCAGTGTTCCAGCTAAAGTTCCTTTTGCTGAAGCAGGAAATGCTTATGCAGTTAGCAAATTTCCTTCGCTACTCTCTTTTGAGGAAATGATCAAGGGGGACTGCATGAAATTACTCAATTTGGACAATGATGCAGATGAGGAAAGATACAGAAGGGCAATGCAGAGAACTCTTTCACCAGATCTGCCCATAATTCTACCACAGGCAACTAAAGCGCCTACCCATGACAAATCCCACCATTTGTCTGATATGATGCCCAATGCTTTTGAATATGAGAGAGATTGTCCTGCCTCTGGAGCCAATGCCACAGATTTGGAGATGAGGCCCAATTTGTTGGGAGTCGAGGGGCCTGCAATTCAGAAGTTGATTCAGAACACTAGCAAGCTTGGACATAATAGAATAGATTGTCATGATAATGTTAAGCAACTGTGTGCAAATGATAAATCTAATTCAGTAGTCAATATTTCTTATAACACCAAGTCGGATAATGCGCCAACTAAGCACTCTTTGAGCTGCATTTTGCATGAGGATCAGGCCCAAAATGTTGTAGCTTCTCCTACTGATGTGCCTAGCAATACTAGTAGTAGCCATCCGAATTCTACTTTGGATTTACAGCATTCACACAAGGAGGCATCTAATGAAAATGGCTCAAATCAGATACATAGTTCATCCATATTGGATTCTGGACAGCAGAATATTGTTGGTGGATGTAAAACAAAAGCAGCCGAGTCAACCGATTTAAACTTAAATAGTATTATTGGGCTTCATCATGGGGACAAAATATCTCCTATGTGTTTTGTTGGTCTTGTAAGCATGAAAAAAAGCAACATAATAAGGATGTTTCGATATTGGGGGACCCTGGTTGCTGAAGCCAGAGAAATTTCTGAGGAAGCTTTTGTTGATACTCCACTATTTGAAAGAATATCAGCTGAACCATTGCTACTTTTAGAGTAAGTTTGTTCCCATGTCATTGAACTCATGTTCTCTATTAGCAGTTTCCAGCATTTTGTTCATATTAGCACTTGTGATCATATCTAATTGTTTTTTGTTTTGCAGGGAGAAGGTAGCACTCATCATCTCCTTACTGTTGTGGGATATTTGTAGATTAATCACTGCAGATCCTATTGTAGATGGAAATTTCGCTTCATCAGTTTTCGCCTTGACTGGTAAGACAACTGACGGACTTTTTCCCTTATGCTCATGGCTCATTTCTTGTCTCCTTTTTTCTTTTATTGGCTGACAAACGAATTTAGGTTTAACCTTTTAAAATGTTCTATTGGGAAATACTTATGCTGTAGCTGCTTCCTTTTGTTGTACAATTGATATTCCCCTACGATTGCAAGTAGAAAATTATGCAATCAACACATGACAACAGCCTTTAGTCCCAAGGATGGAACTCAAATCGAGCTAGCTAACCAAAAGAATGTTTATACCTCATGGTTATGGCATGCATGTTCATCAGTCATCACCGATGTGCACACACCCCTGGCCAAAGCCAAATCTGTGGATACATTCTATTCCCTCAAATCTCTTGAACTTGCTTTAGAAAAAGTTAGCTAACCAAAAACCAAAGCATCAGAAAATAGTTATACCAAACATAATTACCATAATATACAAGAGTGCCAAATGGAGTTTGGAGCCTTAACCTTGCCATTCTCCTTATAAACATCAAATCTACTTGTGTGCTTTACTCATTTTACCGCTAAGTTCTCAGCTGTGCAATCTTTGTTGAACTGGGATACTCATTTGTCAATCGTATTCTTGTATAGGTTTTTTTAGCAATATATTCTTATATAGTTGCGCTCCTGATCTATAATTACAAGGCATTGTCTTCCTTGCAGTGAACTCTTACATGGAAACAAGATGGGCGTTTCTGAAAAGCATTCAGCTGGATATTCCTGTCTCCTTAATTGAGGATTTTCTCGTGAAAAGAGAAGTTGTGGTCTGTAATAAAATGGGGCATGTGATTTCTGACGTGGACAGACTCTTGGATAACGAGACTGGTATACAAGTGTCTACTAAACCTGCCACCATAGATCAATTTATCTCTGCTTGCGCTCTGTTGGCTTCTATATGTGTTAAAGTGGAGAGAGTGGACATTGTTTTAGAGGTTTCATACAAAGTTCTTCTGATGGGTAAAAGTAATCTTTCATGGACTCTGTTGGCTATTCATGTCATTGGTTCCATGTGTGGTGATAAGTTTCTCTCAAAGAGTTGCAACTTTCTGATGACAACTATACGGTTGGTTGTCCTGCTTCTTGAGGCAAAAAACAATTCTTTGTGCCTTTTGTCATCATATGTGCAGTCAAACAGGCCAGCTGTTTTTCCAACTTGTGCACACTGCCTATTTGATGTGGTGGATACAGTTTCCATTAATGGCTTTATCTCTTCTCTGTTGGATGAGCTGCATTTGTGTTCTCAGCAATGGAACAGTCGTTCTAATACAAATAAAATAATTGCAAGATGCAGCCCACATTTGGGATCAAGTGGACTGGAGGTCAACTGTGGTGAACCTTGCTATATCTCCATGCAAGTAAAGCTTTCTGAGGATAGTCATAACTATACTGCAGGAAGGGACTTGTGCTATTTTGCGGAGATAACTTCATTGCTGGAGTTGTTCGGGAATTACATGGTATGTGCATCTTTGTGATACTGATATTGGTTCAATTTTCCTTGATATTTCTTCTCAAATTATCAAAATATGTTGGCCATATTGATCAGCAGGCATAATTTGATGTACTAGAGACATTTTCAGGGTTTTTATTTACAGTTAAGCCCTTAGTTTAAACTTTTAACAGATTTGAAATGTTGGAATAGAAAGTTAGCTTAATTCTTGCCTCTGTTCTATTGTCCATCCAGAATCAGAAAATAACTTAATGTTGTTCCTTCTGGCCACGAGATTTTCTTATTTGACATTACTTACCTAAAATGTAGTCCTGTTATTAACATTGTCTGCTATTCCCATTCAAGAATTTATTGTACAATTTTAAGCACGCTCTGTTCCAGTGTTGGCTGATTCTGTTGTGTTCATTTTCAGAGCTGCGAATGGACATACAATAATGTTGTTGTCCGTCTCCTGAAGATTTTGGAGTCGTGCACATGTGAGGAGTATTCAGCTGCTTTCTTTATACTTCTCAGCCAACTTGGAAGGTTCGCCCGACTTCTCACTCATTTCTTCAATATACTTTCAAGGAACAATGGTTTAATGTATTTCATTTTTATATTGAAGCATTTCTTCCTTTCTCTTTTTCATTGTTATTCTGTGATTGTGATGGGTAACCGCAAAATTCTCCATTCTAGAATTCTCCAGTTGCATATGCTATACCATGTTTGGACTGTAGTTGTGTTCATGAGGATTTTTAATAGAAAAACAGATTATGAAAACTCACAAGAGCTAAGCCGGTAAATTGGTAGTTAGCAGCTGATTACCAGTATTATTCCTGTCTATTGCGTCTCTTCTACCCACTCTGTTCTCAATAATCTCTTCTACCCTCTCTGTTCTCCGGTCCCTGACATTAGCACAGGAGTGTGCGGTTCCAATGTGATGTTCTAATTTGAGATATGTATCCTGTCCCCTAGTATAACCATTATTTCTCTTATTTTTTCTATTGGTCAATTTGTTCCTAATATACGTGATCAAAACTTTGTTGACAACTCATTTGTCTTTTTATAGGTTCTTTGTTGATGATGTTGGTTATGAGCAAAGAGCAGTTAGTGACCTGAGGAATCACTTATCAGTGCTAATGAGAACAAAAGTTTCAAACTCAAGGAACATGCCTGTTCAGCTTTCTGCTATTGGGGCATTGCTTAGCCTCCTCCCATTGACATTCGATAAAATAGTTGCACATTCTGGGCAATTACCAGGTCTATATGTTTTACAAGCAAGACAGATCTCTGAATGGTTTTGTCAGTTAAGCAAGGAGCATCAATCTATAGCTTGTTCGTTCTTTAGTTGACTTCATATATATTGGTGAATTCAAGCAGCCAGTTTTAACCACTATGTTAGAGTTGCCTCTTGATTTGGCCTTTTATCGACTAGCGAAGAAATTCCTAGTGGTTTTTTGGGTGTTCCTTGCTGGTATGATCCTGATATAACAAGATGCACTTAAGATTACCCCTCACTATGGCAGCTTATAGAGGAGAATGCTCATTCGCTTTGAAGACTGCATTGTTCTGCAGACTTGATGTCCTGTTGCTGGAATGTTTCTGCAGAAGAGGCCAATGTTCTTAACTTGCTGTGTGGAGATGCAAATGCAGAACCGTGAAATTTTGGAAAGAGTTGTGGTTCCTTGCACAATCATTTCAGCCGATATACAAGCAGAACTGGGCAGCTGGAAGATCATGTTTACATAGCTGGATTTCAAATTGGCTGGGTAACATCGGAGTGTGTCGAAGCAAGGAGTTCAAGTAATGTCAGTGATTCAATTAACCGCACTTACTTGGTCTTCACGTGAACTAAGATTCCCATGAGCGTCTGATATGATCTGGTATAATAGCTGAATATTCTTTCAAGTAGCCCCAATCAAGTGAAACTTGGTTGTACCAAAATCAATGTGCTTGGTGAACGAAGAGCATGCATGGCGTGCTGTTTTTTGAGAATTGTACATTGGCTCGTGGGTTTACTTCACACCATTGGACCTGTGGTCGCTGGGTCGGCCGAGGTTTTCTGTGCAAATGATTTTTGCAGGAAGGTGGTTCAAATTTTTGTGACATCACCTTCGTACGTCCTCATTTTGTTTCCTCTGACTGTAGAGGTAGATTTACCAAAGAATGAGAAGTGTTTGCCCAGTGCGCTGGGCGTGTAACTTAGTCATGTAACTCTAAATTTATGGGCTAAAAGAAGTCCCGACTTATGATGACAAGTGATTTTCACGGCAACATCTTTACAAATTTTGAGTTTCAACAGTCCATATTCCTATGACAGCAATCCATTGCTTTGAATTGTGGCCGGATCGCGATCCATGATTCATAAAACAATATATTTCCATCGATTTCTTTGGGACAAGACAAAATTTGAAGGTGCTCCCATCATTTCTCGAACTGTGTATACTTTGATCGGTTCACCCACAGCCAAATGAGCGTCTTACTTTCCTTTTCCTTTGGCGAGAAGATCTACATACAACGTAATACAAAATATATGCGATCCTCTTGCAGGCAGTACAAAAACGAACTCGTCAACTTGAGTAACGAGCTTGTTTCAGCAGTGTCCTGCGAGAGACCTCCATTGCCGACGGCGTCACTCCGTGGAAGGCTGTAAGAGCAAATCCAACAGCAGATTATAAATCAACTATAAGCAAATATAAAAAAGATAAAAGAGAAGAGATTGTATAAAAAAGATAAATATAAAAACAGTATATAGATGTATAGTCAACTGTAGCATGAATTTTAAAACATTATAATAGGAAATTATTCCTAAGTAGACTTAGAATTTTTTTCAACTATGCAGACTATAGGAAATTATTCCTAAGTAGACTTAGGAATAATTTCTTTAAGTCTAAAAATTATTCCTAAGTAGCCCTGGTACAGGCGGTACTCCTGTACTACCTTCTCATCATAGAGAATTTTCCTGTACTACCTTCTCATCATAGAGAATTTTCACGGTTGTTGCCCGTGCGTTGACTCAGGTAATTTTCACCGTTGATCCACCGGCTTCGTCCAGGTATTCCTAATCACAACTGGACCATGAAACTGACATATCATCTCTAATCCCGCTGAGAACGCGAAGGCCGGACCGCCGGATCATCGTCGGTGGCTCGGTGCTACAGAGCAGAGCAGCAGCAGCACGGACAAGGAAGAGACGCGGTATCGCGCTGCCTGCCTGCCTGCCGTCGTGCTCGTGCGGCACCGTGTTGTCCAAAATGAGAAGGAAACGCAACCATGAGCATGAGCCTGGTCGAAAACGACACGGCTGAACCGCCGGATCGTACGTCCTCGCCGCCGAGACAGCGGAGAGACGAGACCGGCGAGACCATATTGTCCAAAACGAGAAGGAACCGCAACTACTACCAACCACCGCGCGTGCGCTCGTCAGCCGCGTCTCGGCGTTTTTGCCGGCGAAGCGGCGACGCGCGCGGATAAGCACGCGGGGAGATCAGATCAGATCACCCTGCACGCGGACGCGGGAGCGGCGTCGCTAGCGCTACGTGTCCACCGGCTTTTGACTGTACGTGGAGCGACCTCGTCGTTGGTGAGTGGTGTTCAAAAGCGAAAGCCGCGATTAAAAAAATTTTGGAGAGTCACGCAAAATGTTGTCCTGCTTGTGTGTTTGTACGTTGACGTATCCGGTTTTAGAATTGATCTTCCGATCGGGTCCGTGTCAAGCCCGATAAGAATATGGTTACATACGATGATATTTTGTCTGAAGCTGGCACTGAATATTTTTGGTTGGGTGAAGTTCACTAGTGATCCTAAACTTGTAATGTTGTGTCATTCAGGTTTTCAAACTTTGAAAATGAAGATGTAAGTTCCTCCCGAATCTGTTAAAGCGTGTCATCCCAGTCCAAAATTGTCACTACACATCCAAAATCCTACGTGGCATTGACATGACTACCACATTATTTAATTTTTTAATTTTTATTTTTTCTCCCTTTTCTTTTTCTTCCCCTTTATCTTCTCTTCTTCTTTCCATTCCCATCAAAGGATGTGGTGGCCATGTTCATCAGTGTTTCTGGTAGAGGCCCCAGGCAGCATGATGCTCTCTTGGTGACTGGCGCGGACGATAGCGCTGGATTCCGAATGACTCCGACGTGTCGGAGGGCTATAGGTTTGGTCAGTCCATCGACGGGTGCCAGCTCATTGCCATCAGAAGCATGTAACTGGAGTTCGAGCCAGAGTGGCTGAGCTGCTCGGCAAGACGTTGTCGGCCACAAGAATACATTGAGGTGGCTCGATAATAAAGCTGTAGAGAATCACACATTCATGCTTCGGTTGGGGCATTCGGTTGGTCTTCATTTGGACATTTAGGGCGCTAGTGGACGCTGGCGATGGTGATGGTTTGCCGATTGCCACAGGAACTGTTGCGGCCGTTGTGGATTGGACCGTCGGGCATCGGCGCTGCAACCCACCCTTCTCTCCCGCGCCTCTCCCCGACATCCGTCCTCGCCTCCTGTGGTGCGGCGCCCTCCGCTGCGGATTGGACCATCAGCGTCGCCCCACCATTCGTCCTCACCTCTTGGCTCTGTCATCCTCCCGCACTTCTTGATTCGCCGCACAATCCATCCTCCCTCGCCTCGTCTGTTGGCCTTGACGGCTTCGACGGCAATGGGCGAAAAAAGAGAAACGATGAAAAAAAAGAAGAAAGGGAAAGACGGAAAAAAGAAAAAAAATGTGAGTGGCTCCCGCTTGTCAGTTGGTATTGAATTAGTGATGATGCCATGTCAGCGTTCATGTGGCATGCTACATAGGATCCCGGAGGTGTCGTGGTAGTTTGAGATCAAAATAACACAGTTAACAAGTTCTGAGACATGAATCAATATTTTGAAAGTTAGAAGACCTAGATGACATAGCGACACAAGTTTAAGGACTAAACTATGCATTTTACTCTTTTTGGTTGTTGTATGTATTCGAGTAGTAAAGGTTTACAGAATTCAGGTTGCGATACTTCTATAAAGGTATCGCGTCATTATTATTTTTGGGGGGAGATTTGGAGGTTAAACTAAAATTTAATGTTTCTTGGAGTCAAATAGTATTAATTAACTTTATGTAGAAGGGAATTCAGATTAGCCCTTCAAAGGGAATTGGCACGTGTAGCATGACCCTTACTTGCTTCTAATAGTACACTACATGTTGCTACAAATCTTAAGACAAACTAGCGAAAGTAGTAATCCTCTTGGCGTATTACAGTAAGCATGATCTTCTCTGATGATTGATGTAACTTCAAGACAGTACCATGCACTTTTTCAATCACTTGTACTTGTGTAGCTAGAGAAAGGAAACATTAGTGTACTGCTAGAAGGCAACTGTTGACTCATTAGTAGCTCAAGCTCACATCACACTCGCTTATTGATCTCACAGATTCCTGGCCAGACTGAGGTTCCATGTATTCTAGAATTCAGAGCTTCCGATGATTAACCAAGCTCCTTGGAACATATTCCTCCCAACCATCTCCATGACAAAGAATATTCCGCTCACCAATAATTCTATCATCTCCCATGGAAGCTGAAAAAGAAACGAAACAAAAAACAAAAGTGCTCTTGCAAAGTGCCGTCCAAAACGAAAGCACCGGGAGCGAATACTTCTATCCGCACATCTTAGCTTTGATCCTGTATTAAAAAGAAAATGCGTGTTCCTTTTAAAGGATCATGTTTGGTACCACACCTCTTCCCTTCGCGACAGCTTCTTCTAGTTGTCGTTTTAGCCGGAAGCTTTTGAGGTTAACAAAAAGAAGACGAAGAAGAGAAGGCTAAACAATTGGAAGGCCAGTGGCATGTTTATTTTAAGGGGAAACGAAAAGGAAGGGGGATAAAATGCAGTGAACAAGTGAAATGGTCACTGTGATTGGCTGCTGGTAGGGTATGGTGTTTGGTGCGAGATGCTAACGACTACACAACGTCAAACTCACACGGGACTGTGGCGCCCAGATCGGTTGCAAGTTGCAAAAGTGCATTGATGAAACAGTGAACAAATAAAGGGCGCCGCTTGCGTCTTCTGTGGAGAACGATGTCGTGCTCTTTGAGCACATTGCATGAAAAAAAATTACAGTGTGGGCCGGCTGCCTTGTTTTAACGACAAAAATCTAAACCCAAAATTTTAACATTTCTCCCGTTAGTCAGCCGAATTTTTTTTAAAAAAAATCTAAATTTTGAGTTTTGAGTCCATGGCTTTCTGACCAAAAACAGTTTCTGACCGGATTACTATGCCGATGGAGTTCTGCATCGAGATCCGAAGATCGGGATAATTGGTATTTAGGTTTGTGCTAAACTCAAGATTACATACATATGTGGATGAAAACAAATAAGTGAGATTTAAGGATTTGCCATCGACATTTTATCTCTTTGAAAATGTATATTAAGGGAATACTTGTGTTTGAGATGTGTGTCGAAAAAAATTTATAGATGGATCAATTTCTATGGAGAGCATGCTAAAAACCACACTTACGGTTAGTTACAATAGTAATTTTCTAATAATAAATTCCAAAAATATATAACTATTTAGTTAAAAATTATCTTTTTGTTACAATTTTAGCTACACATTTTGTAAAACTACAACAATAGCACACGATTTTTATCAGAAAATGGTAATTTTAGCTGATTATGCATGTCTGATATACATGGCCTAAACAACAATGTGACTATGTGAGTAATGTACGTGTACCTGGCAGGCTAACCTAGACTCGTCACATAAACAAATTTCCAGTTTTCTAATAAAATGATATGCTATTATTATAGTTTTCAAAAATGTATAGCTAAAATTTTAGCGAATCGATAGTTTTAATCATAGTTTTCTAAAATATACTCAATCCATTGAAACGGTAGGATACATTCTTAGACTAAAGCACATTCTTTTATGTATGAACTAGGTGAAACCCCATGTATTACTATGGAAGTTTAGTAAGATAGCTAGACGACATAAACTTACATAAGTTGACGTAGTTTATGACAATTTAAAAAATATATAGAATAATGATTTAAATAAGTAAGGTGATGTGATTTTACGAGAGAAGAAAAAAGAGAGATAATTTGGACCATAGATTAATTATTTAAGGGTTAAAAGCAATTGATGTGATATGACTTAATGAGAGAAGAGATAAATTATATTAACTAAGTGAGGATGAACTTTATAGATATATATGATATTAAAAAATGATGAAGAGATATATTGAAATATTATGTGAATTATGTGGTATGATGATTTAATATGCTTATATTTAAAAACTCTAAAAATTAATAAATTATAGAATAGAATTATAAATAATATAACATTTAAGATATAATAATTGTTAGTGAATGATAATGTGACATTTTTGTATGTTGAGCTTTAGGATCTAGTGAGCTGTAACTTTATAGTAAGATAGGATAAAAAAACTATGTTATAAAGATCGTTAAGATTTACACATGTTTTATCTATGTAAATATTTGAAACTCAGTTAATATTTGTATTACAATTTAAATGCATTAGAGGTGTATATGCTTGATGCTTCATGTTTTATCTATGTACATATTTGAAACTCAGTTTAAAAAAAATACAGACATAGGTTCCTCATCTCAAATTTCCTCGAGTACCTAAAACCTACCACCACTAGCAATTAACAATTCCCCTATTTACCACTAACCAATTGTTAAGTGAGTGCCAAATCCACCCTAAACCATCATCACTGTGACAGATAATCATAGAAGAGAGAGAAACAAGATAAGGATTAATTGTAACACCAGAACAAAATTTAAAATCATCAGGCCTAAAAAAGCAACATAAAGAGAGAGAGGGGGGGAGATAAAAAGTCAAATACAAAAGGAAATTAATATTGATAGAGTAACAAACAAGCCAATCTAAAGTCTTTCTCTCTTGTCCTTAATTCTCTAGCATCTCATCTACCACTTGTAATCCCCTCTATTTCTTCTCATCATCACCCTCTTACCTTGCCCCTGCTGGATTATTTGTGTGCCTTCCAAGGGAAACCCTAGTATTTTCTACTGCCAAGTCTCCTGCCTTAAGAAAGAGAAAAAAAAGGACCAGTTTTTTGCTTTAATTTTTCATTCTTATTTTTTGGGATTCATAAATTCTCCTCTGGTTGCATATCCCAAATCATTTTTATTTAAGGCAGGAGAGAGAAAAGAGGGAAGAAGTAGTAAGCCGCAGTGAGGCCGAGCTATCCTTCCTCTCTTTCCTCTCGCACAGCTCTCTCAGATCCAAAGCCGCGAGAAATCGCGCGAATCCCTCGCCTAGATGCGCGACGCCGTTTGCTGCTACAGCTGCCGCCGCCGCCGCTGCTAGGGTTCTTACGGAGATGCGGGGCGTCGAGTCGGGTGGCGGCGGCGGCGCGTCTTCCTCCTCCGCCGCCGCAGGTGAGGCTTCTCGCGGCTGAATTTGGCAATTTGGTACCCCACTTCCGTTGGGTTTCACGCGCTGTTTGATCTGGTCTCCGCTTCGGCTGTTGCCGCTGCGCTCGTTGTTTCCAGTAGTTGCTGTTGTTTTGGTCTGATTTGGTGCAGAAGTCGGCCTTACTGTAATCTGTTGCGTCTCTGATGCGAATCTTGGGGTATCGATGGAGAATTGTTCGAATTCGGGCTCTTTGAGTTCCCAACTAGTAAAAAATGATGTTCTTTTGTTGGCCTGATTGGCGTTTCGTGTTGTTCTTGCCGTTGTTGTCGGTTCTCGCTTGTAATTTGAGTAGAAGTTATGGTTTTTTACGCCCATTAATATTGATCCGTGCCATCTGACGCTTCTCGATGCAGGTAATTTTGATGCTGGGCAGTACGCCTTCTTCGGGAAGGAGCCACTGGAGGGACTCGAGCTCAGCTGCTTGGAGGATGGCGGCGGTGACGGCAATGGCGGTGGATTCAGCGGGCCAGAAGATGGGCTGTACCGGCTCTCTTCTGTTGGAGAAGAGGTGCGGATTCCGGAACCTTCATGTGATCATGTCCACAGCTGCCATGTTTGTTGTGAACTATCGTCCTCTTGATATTGGTTTGTGTTCTTGGTTCGGATGCACTCCTTTATCTCCTTTTCCGATAGAACGTTTAGTGCTAGGAGGAATCAAGAATAAATCCATGTGGGCCTATAAGGTCTTATCAGTGGAGCTGAGGTTCACATCATTAGCGTTGGAGGAGTAGCTACGCCGGAAAGTTTTATGCTCTATTATAAGCAAATCCTTTACCTTGATGTGTGTTGAATGGTCATTGTTTTTATCAGTTGTTTGATAGCTAAAAAGTTCCATTGCAAGGCTGGAATTCTATGAGACGGGGATGGAAGATGAATCTTACTGCAACAATCTTGCTGCTAAATGTATTAAGTCGAGAATCACTAGAACAAATGATGTTTTTTTTGGATAAATGATACTTCCTCCGTTTCATAGTATAAGTCGTTTGATTTTTTTCTTAGTCAAAGTTTTTTAGGTTTGATTAAATTTATAGAAAAAAATAACAATATCTACAACACCAAATTAGTTTTATTTAATTTAACATTGAATATATTTTGATAATATGTTTGTTTTGTATTGAAAATGTTAGTATATTTTTCTATAAACTTGGTCAAACTTAAAGAAGTTTGACTAAGAAAAAAGTTAAACGACTTATAATATGAAACGGAGGGAGTAGTGACTATGAGTGTTTCCTCTGGATATGTGACAGTGAAATAAAAAATGTTCAAGGTATCCTTTTGGCTGTTTTGTCACAAGCCTATTCTTGGCTTGTTTCAGTCCAGTTCTAATTCTTTTTGGTAGCCTTTCAAGCTATATCTGTATAGCTTGTGGCTACGGTATGATTTTTTGGTTTGGTTGGTTTTCTGGCACACTTTTCCTAGTGTTACTCGGCCCAACGCTCATTTGCTCTGGAGCTAGAAGAATAGGACAAAAACCATATAACCTATTTTGATACAGAATGCTAGAATTCACTGTTTCTACTGTTGGCTGTATTGCCATTTCTTGAATGTTCGAGTTGCTCTTGCATTCTCCAATCTCCACTGCATTATTGATAGATCGTATTGCCGGGGCTTGCTATTGAGCATGCTTGAAATGTTATGAGGTAATTTGGATCTTCTATGGATCAAATGGTGGTTTTTATTACCAATATCATGTAAGCCTAAGCTTGTGCTGGTTAACACAACTACCTTTCAGCAGTTATAATTTATAACAACTTTATACTTATGCTGGTTGGATGAAACAACTTTAGGGGGGGTTGAATTTAATTAGTTAATGTGCTTGTCTAAATAACCACTTGGAGTTTATTGTGATGGGGAAAAATACATCTAATATTTCATTACAATTGGCCATCAATATTTGGAACTGTATCATGTGGAAGGTAAGACTCTACAAGGAGTTAGGGATGTCTGCCTGTTTGAGCGGCCTTGCACCCTTTCTTCTTCCCATCATAAATTATGGATTTACTATCGTCTTTAGTGTTGTGGAGTTATTCTGATTCCATTTTCTATGTTCTGCAGATTGATAATCTGAGTAACTTGTCCGAAATTGATGATCTTGCGAGTACTTTTGCAAAGGTTTGTTTCACAAGCTCCAGTATTTCAAATTGATATTCCATTATATATAAAAAAAATATGCGATTTCGCTTGGATGGATTCACTTTGCAGTAGTCGTTTAAGTATTAGATATGTTAATGCTCTGTTATGCTTTACCAGTGTTGGCCAAGTGGTTACTCTGAGTCTTCCATACTTCATTCTTGTATTGAGAAATCAATTATATTTCCCCAGAAAGATTGCACCTCCAGGCCACATGTCAATGATACATGCAGGTGCAAATCCTAAAGGTGCAATCTTTGTGGGGGCATATAACTTATCCCCATCCCCCCAAAAGCTGAAATAATCTAAACATTAAGTGCACATTTTATTCATTTGTAGTTCTAGCTATCTGATTATTTCCACTACAACTAGGCTGCCTGCTACCCCAAGCATGTACTGGATAAATAACATATATTAGTGGTCTTTAGACTGAATGTAGCTTCTTCTTGCATCACAATAGCCTGTTTTGCATCTGTAAGTATTTTGCCCCATCTAAGGCCCATTTGCACATAAAAGATCTAGGTACCAACTATCAAGTCTGTACAATGTCTGAAATTGTTTTGGAGTGATCAACTAGGCTGTTGTTCTTTTTCTAAGGATATGTTATATATCCCATCCCTTAGTCCCAAGAGGATTGGATAATCACAAATGAGCAACTTTTATCTATACCTGACATATTGCTTGCATATGGATCCGTAATTGCATGATATTTTGTTTTAGCCTTAACTTCTGTTCTTGTTTATTTTGTGTGCTTGTTCTGCTGTTGCACATTGATTTATTTACATGTTTTTATCGTCAGTTGAATAGAAGCATTAGTGGAACACGGAATCCTGGTATTATTGGTGACAGAAGATCAATCTCAAGAGGAAGTAAGTCAACATTTATGTTCTGATGGAAAATGAGTAGTGATGTTTAGTGTATGGAAAATGTGTATATCCTTATGAAATGAGATGCCAGATCTTTGTTTTTAAAGATGTTGACTACAATATTGACAATATGCATATCTTTTGTGCATGATTATTCATTTTTAAAATATGTTGAAGTCAACCATTTTGCATTTCATTGTTAATTTCTGTATACAGTATGCTCATTCTTGGTATAATTTTGCTTTGCTATACACAGTTGTGGATTTGTTTATCATGTCAACAGTCTGTTGTAAAAAGGAAAAAAAAAACATTATGAATTAGAATTGTTTCCATTAAGAGAGTTCTTTACTGTAGCTTTTGTATGCATCATTGTTGGAAGTTCTATGTAATCTCATTTATGAAATGCTTCCATTCTGCATTATTACACATGTTTTCAAAATTTTAATGTCATCAATGTCGACTGGAAGAAAGGTTATCTTGTGTCTATTACACCTTTATTTGTTGAAAAGCAACCATGCTATTGAAACTCTATGGTGTAGTCAAAGTCAAATGAACAACGGAACGTTGAACTTGTTACTGAAATATGCAAATGACCTTTTCAGGTTCTCTAACTGTTGATTGGGCTGAAGATGCAGAGTTTCCCAACTGGGTAGATCAAGACATATTAGAGGGTGAGGAATTTCAGGAAAGTAAAAGCTGGTGGTCACAGTCACGTTCTCTGGGGCAGCAAGGAGACGCCAAACCATTGAGCCGAACATCTTCATATCCTCAACAACCACTGCAGCACCGCGCGAGTGAACCTATCATTGCACCACAATCTCCTCCATTTACATCCTTTCCACCTCCAGGTGCTAGATCACCTTATACTGCTCAAGGCCTTACACGCCATGGGAGCATTCCATCACTTGGTGCTGGTCTACAAATGGGTTCTCCAAGCATGTCACTTCCAAGTTCATCATATCATATGGCTGGACTATCTCATGGACTACCATATGGAGGGAGCATGTCCTTTGGCTCTCCAAATCTTCCTGGAAGCAATCCAATTCAAAATGATTGGCCAAACCAAGCCAACCCATATGCTGGGGATCAATTTAATCTACTTCCGAACATGTTACAGAAACAAATATCACTTCCAAATAGCCCAATGTCATCACTGTTATTTTCTCAACAGCAGCAGAGATTGGCACAAGTTCAAGTCCAACCATCCCATCAGAATTACCTAAATTTACCACCTCACCTATTTTACCAACACCACTCCCCAGAGTTAACAGGAAGGTTTGATTCTATCAGCAATCTTCCTTCATCGAGAGACAAGAGGTCAAGGTCAGGAAGGGGAAAACACAGCACACGTTTTTCTCAACCATTGACTGATGCTGGTAGTCAAAATGGTGATAGCGGTGGACTAAAATTCAGATCTAAGTACATGTCATCTGAAGAGATCGAATCTATCTTAAGAATGCAGCATTCAGCAAGTCACAGCAGTGATCCTTATGTAGTTGATTATTACCATCAAGCTTGCATCGCAAAAAAGGGTGCCAGTTCTAGGCAAAAGGCCAATTTTGCCCCAACATCAATGAAAGACTTACCTTCCAAGTCCCGATCTAGCAGTGACCATCATGCATATCTTCAGGTTGATGCTCTAGGGAGGGTTTCTTTCTCTTCCATACGTAGGCCTCGGTCTCTTCTTGAAGTTGACCTTCCTTCATCTGGTGATGGTTCTCATGATCAGAAGTCTTCTCTGAGGCCCCTGGAGAAAGAACCAACGCTGGCAGCTAGAGTCACTATTGAAGATGCCCTCTGCCTTCTTCTTGAGGTGGATGATATTGATCGCCTCTTGCAGTCTAGCCAGGCACAGGATAACAGTTTCCAACTGAGGCGAAGACGGCAGGTCCTCCTTGAAGGTCTAGCTACATCACTTCAGCTTGTTGACCCTCTTGGTCCAAGCAAATCAAGCCATTCATCTGGATTGGCCCCTAAGGATGATCTTGTTTTTCTTCGGATTGTTTCTCTTCCTAAAGGGCGCAAACTTTTGTCACGGTACCTTCGACTTCTTACCCCTGGAAGTGAGTTGACCCGTATAGTATGCATGGCTATTTTTCGACATCTGAGGTACTTGTTTGGGGGTTTACCATCAGATTCTTGTGCAGCAGAAACAACAGTTGCTCTTGCAAAGACTGTTTCATCTTGTGTGCACCATATGGAACTAGGTGCTCTTAGTGCTTGCCTTGCTGCTGTCGTCTGTTCATCTGAGCAGCCACCTCTGCGTCCTCTTGCTAGCTCTGCTGGTGATGGGGCTTCTCTTATTATTAAATCAGTACTGGACCGAGCAACCGAGTTGCTGACTGACCACCATGCTGCAGCCAGCTATACAGTGTCAAACCGAACTCTCTGGCAGGCATCATTTGATGCTTTCTTTGGACTCCTGACAAAATACTGCCTCAGTAAGTATGAAAGTATTAGGCAGATGTTTGTCATGCAGTCACCATGCTCTGTAACTGGATCTGAAGTCTCCAAAGCAACCAGCAGGGAGATGCCAGTTGAGTTGCTACGTGCAAGCCTTCCTCATACAAACGACCAGCAACGCCAGCTGCTGCTTGATTTTGCTCAGCGAACAATGCCAGTGACCGGTATTAATCCCACTGGCGCAAATGGTGGGTACATCACCTCTGAGTCTGTTCCTGGTTGATATAGCTGAAGATGCCAAAGGGTAGATTGTCAATGCTTAAAAGGACTTGATGCGCTTGTCTTGCAGATGGTAATTCTTATATATCTGGAGACATGCATACCCTCCCTTCATAAGGCGTGAGCTTGGAAGAAAGTTCCATTTGCTCAGGGAAAAACTAGCCTTCTTCAGATTGTGACTTTAGGTTTCAGATTAATCTCGTAGAACAACGATCTCTCCTTTCTGTGGGTCATTTATATAGCACCCACCTGATATGCATATGTACGTACACTGTTGTAACACTATGCAGTGATGAACAAGCCACCTCATTGGGGCAAAATTTAGTTTTTAACATTCATATTTCCCCAGTGAAGAAGACATCCAAGATTAGTGGGCTTAGCAGCAGTGGTTGTACAGGTTGGGGTACTAGGGCTTCCTGTCTGTCGTTTTACTAGTGTGGAAGGTGCCTAGCGTCAAAGTACTTAGCTAATAGTCTGGTCTTAACCTGTTTTAATTAGGACCAGAGTGTGTTGGAAAAATGAAGTTCTGTTTATTAGGTTTCTTGGAAAGATACTTAAAATGTCATGGAGATGCCTGTATTTCCAGGTACCTACTGACACTATAGTGGGGTACTGGAAACTGGGGATATATCTCTTAATTGTAAATCGTTACAATTTGTTGTCATTTTATTTCTTCACTTGTTCAGGTTGGCAAGAGATTTCGGCTTTTACCCTTGTGCAAGTGTTCTGTTTGTTCATTGCTCTGCCTACATTTTTGTTTAGAGGAAACTCTGGTTGCAATATATACTTCCTACCGCCTGCCAGGACTGAGGCTGTATGCCTTTGTTGTAAATTTGTGTAGTTATTACAGCCATATAAACTGGAGCATTTGAATGTTTTTGTCTTTTTGATGGTGTCTATATGTTGGTTTTGTACTTATTTACCGCTACTGGCTACAGCTAGCCTCAAGTAACGGTTTGATGTACACTATTTCAGTTTGAAATTTCAGCATTTATCAGGGCCTCTTTTGGAATGGAGGAATTTTCAGTATGAAATCTTCAGCAATTGTTAGGCCTCCTTTGGAATATAGGAATTTTACAGGAATTTTACAAGAATTGAACTAATTATATGAAATTCCTGCCTATTTTGGACGTTCAATATCAATATGACAACAAATCAAAACTCTGGTAGCAAACAACTGGCAGCGGGTGTCAAACTGGTTGAGCAGCAACCTTGGTATCATCGCCGGCTAAATTGCATAATTCCTATTTTACCCCTAATCGCTCGAACCATCCCGCGGATTTTGCGGCCATACTACAGGGGTAAAATCGGGAGAAGCAAAATCTTTAAGTCTCGCTTCGAACCCATCGCCTCGCCCCGACGGCGGCGAGCGCCACGGCTACACGACTCTGCGCTGGCGCCGGATTCGTCGGCCATGATGCAGAGCTCGCTTGCGCGGCCGTTGCCGCGCGCCCCGATCCGACCGGCCTGCGGGAACCCTGGCTGCCGGAGCCGGCCCGGGTCGGTCTCCGTGGCCCGGTGCCGCGCGGAGGCCGCACCGCCGGCTCCGGTGGTGGGTACGGCGGCGGGGCCGTACACCGGTAGGGACCCGGAGGTGAAGAAGCCGGCGTGGCTGCGGCAGCGTGCGGCGCAGGGGGAGAAGTACGCGCGGCTGCGGGAGTCAATCGGCGAGCTCAAGCTCAACACCGTCTGCGTCGAGGCCCAGTGCCCCAACATCGGCGAGGTATGCCCACCACGCTCACGGGCTTGCTCCCCTCTGTGCTATTTCAATCGTATGGGACTAGAACAAGGTGGTCCGCGCGAGCAATTTCTGTGAGAATAACTAAATCCTTTTCTCCTGGGGCGCAGTGTTGGAACGGTGGGGGAGGGGCGGGCGGGGAAGGCGACGGCATCGCCACGGCGACCATCATGGTGCTAGGTGATACTTGCACGCGCGGCTGCCGTTTCTGTGCTGTGAAGACTAGCAACAAGCCTCCAGCACCGGATCCCCTGGAGCCTCTGAACACGGCCTTGGCCGTTGCAAGCTGGGGGTATGGTAACCTTGCCTGTTTGCTCATATTCAGATTAGCCATTTATGTCTTCTGAATTGTCTGAGCTACTGATCGATGGAATGATAGTTGTAGGAAGGAACAGAGATACCAATGCATTTTCTTAACTCTGGAAGTAAAAACCAATGCACATCCATTTGTTTTTGTGGCAAGATTAGTACAGATTGTCTGACAAATGGCTGTTCTTTTCAGAGTGGACTATGTTGTACTGACCAGTGTTGACAGAGATGACTTGCCTGATGGTGGTAGCAGCCATTTTGCGCAGACAGTGAGAGCTTTAAAGGTTTACCTTACGCCTTGTGTTGACAGAATTTGGGCATTTATTGGTAGAAGTTCCATGCTGAAGTTTTCTGAATTTCCCATTCAGGAGCTCAAACCTGGGATACTAGTGGAGTGCTTGACCTCAGATTTTCGAGGTGACCTGGAGGCTGTTTCAGCTTTGGCCAACTCTGGTCTAGATGTATTTGCGCACAACATCGAGACTGTGAGGAGCCTGCAAAGAATCGTCAGGGATCCTCGAGCAGGGTAATGTGATTCAATGATTTTACTGGCACACTATTATATTCTGCTTAGGACTATTTGTACATCTGTAATTTAGAGAACCAATGACCAATTCACCCAAGGCATCACCCTAATGAAATTACTTCCTACTGGAAAGGAACATCTGAACTGTACCTAGTTCCAGATTTTCATTTACACTACAGGTATATGAAACCTACATAATCCAAACTTTGAATAATATCCACATGCACATGTTGCATGCGCTTTTATGTTAAAAGTTAAAACTAACTCCATGTGGTTTACTCTATACAATGGAGTACCATTCTATTCAGGTTATTGTTTTTTACAAGCAAGAATGATGTGCCCAGTCATGTCTTAAACTGACCTAAAAAAGACAAATTAATACTGTGTTCGAGTATTCTGTCCCTAGCATCAATTTTACAGCTTGACTGTATGATCAATCTCAGGCTATTGGTGTGTCTAGTCTAAGTAATTCATCTTAAATTCGCCCTGAGAAACAATGAATCTAATTATTATTGAGTTATGCATACCTTACAGTGCAATAGTGCTTATCTATAGGTTGCAAGTTGTTGTCTCTGAAGTGCGAACTATACTGCAGACTGTAACATTGCAAAATACAAACAGTCATAGATATTCTCTATCTGATGACCTGCATACTCCTTGCCGTATTTATTGTATTGAGACATAAAAATAGTTACAAATATCAAAGTTTTGCAATCTTTTTGATTGGTGAGTTGCAATGCTCTTATTTATTTCTGAACGTCTCTCACATCATAATCTTTGGGAGATGATTTATTTTGCCTGATCAACTACCTTTCCCTTAGAATCTGTTCGCAGGAATTTATCTGGTATAGTGGTATAATATGGTTTATCAATTTATCCTCGATTTTGCACATACTATATTTCTAGCATCTTGTGGCAATGCCCAGTTAATAACTTGCACTATGCGCAGTTCTTTTCCTCATAGCCTCTGGCATTGTAAGAATTTTTCTTACCTCATTCTTACAGATATGATCAGAGCTTAGCTGTTCTGAAGCATGCAAAAAGTTGCAAAGAGGGCATGATAACTAAGTCCTCTATCATGCTTGGTCTTGGAGAGACTGACGAAGAGGTGAAACAAGCCATGATTGACTTAAGGGCCATTGGTGTTGATATCTTGACACTGGGCCAGTATTTGCAGGTTAGCCCAGTACCCACACTTCATAATTAGTCCAGAATAACTGGCCAGTCTTTGATGTAAACCCTCTGCTTGATGTTACAGCCCACTGAAAGACATTTGACAGTAAGGGAGTATGTGACTCCTGAGAAGTTCCAAATTTGGAAGGAGTATGGAGAATCGGTGGGTTTCCGCTATGTTGCTAGTGGACCCCTGGTAAGTGCTACATCTAATTACTGGGACTCTTTCGTTGTCACCCTTAAAATTGTAGTACTATATAAGTTGCTCTGACAAATATCACTATGATGCATAACTTGGTTCTAGAAATTTAGTAACACAGCTACCAGTGCTATTATTATTAGCTGTACAATTCTGTAATCGACTAATCTGTAGTTGGAATGTTGGATACTGCCCATGTCAGTGTCTTACAAGAGCTTATTCTCTATTTTGTGATTTTTTTTTCAGGTTCGATCTTCATATCGTGCAGGAGAGCTCTTTGTTCAAAATTTGGTCAGGAATAACAAACCTAAGCTACCTGCTTCCTCTTAGGCAAGTAACCTTCGTGCAAAGCAGACCATTGGATTCTTTCTGTGCCTATATTTGTAGCAGCAGAACAAAAGGAGGGCAACATAATCATTCTATTCTTCAGAAAGTCGATCCCTGCCTTTTTCTTTTTGGATATGCATACACTGATACACACTTCCGATTTTTATTGTAGTTACCCTCTTGAATAGAGAACTTGATAGGGCAATTTTCATTGTTGTATCATTTCTTTTGATGCCATACACGGAAGCAATTGTAAGAATAGGTGTCAGAATGAAGCTATATATCCCCTTATCGTTGATTACGCGATGCTTTATTCATCATTTGGCAAAAGTAAAAGTGAGCAGAAAAACAAAGGAAAAAGCCTGGAGGAAACAAAAGATGCAAGCACTTTATTCCCAATCCATAGCTAGGATGATTTTGATTCATGACAAGCAGACACTACGCATCTCATGATAAGCTCGCCAAGAACCCAAGATTATAGAGAACATGAAATCCTGTTTGCATTTCCGCATTGGCGGCTCAAGGAACCGTGATAGTCACTACTCACTGCACGGCATGCGACAAGCGTGCGAATAAGAAGAAAAGTATATGCTTCCTTTTTGCCCCGGTGTCGTTCGGACCTACATCTTTTCAAACGACCTATACCATTGAGAAATTTCATATTAATATAGCTATGAAAAAAATACAAGATTCAGGATGTAACCGGGAAAACTCTGTTCTTGGTAAGTTGGTTTATGTATATCCATTCATGCCACATTTCCACATAGTGCAATTACTGGCTTACTGCAGTAACGGCACTACACTTCATTCCAGCGCGCACGGCTACAGAAGTGGGGAACAAAAGTGTAACACTGCAATTGTTGGTTAGCAATGTGCGGACTGCCAGGGTCATGCGTTTGTGGTTGTGGGCTTGTAGCTGGACCAGTGTGCATAAAAGGCTAAAACTCGTGTAGTACAAAGAGGTTAAGGAAATGATTGTGCAGGACATGAAGTTCTCATGAATGATGAATCCCATCTTGCCAATGAATGCATTGACATCGTGAGAGAGAGAGAGAGTTTGTGAATCTGAACTGGGCCTTAGGGCCTATTTGAGAGAGTTTTGACAGCCGTGACTTCTCTTATAATATTCAGCCGTCAAAAGTTGTCTCAAACAGTTTAGATTTTTATCTAGATTCTAAAAAACTGTAATTATAAAATTCAAAAAATAAACTAGAAACCAAAAGTTCTCATAAGCTATCTTCTCATCACTTGCTTCTTAGAATAGCTTCTTCTCACAATAACTTCCCTAAACAGGGCCTTTAAAGTCACAGCTGACAGGAGGCGGCTAGTAGTCAATCGTACGAGAGTGCGATTTACATCGTGGCCGGCCACTACACGACCGTACGGTGAACGACGCCGAAAGTTTCTGCTTCCTTTGCGATCCCCTCTTATATATGGAGTACCGTGTTATACTAGTAAAATCTTCACGCTGCTTCAGCATCTCCGCCTACAGGGTCCCCTACGATCCACGCGTGAAGCCGTGAACGATTCACTGTTAGAAAAACTATAGGAGATCGTCTAGGGTTTCGATCGAGGGGATTTCTCTGTATTTGTGGTAGAGAACAATGTACGAGGGGATAGGGTTTTAGAGGTACCGACCGGTGTTTGATGATGAAGATGTGCCGGTCATCGTCGTTGCACGGCGGTGGTGAATTCCCGTCACTGGCTGCGCCCCCTCGATCGGTTAGGGTTAGGGTTTTGTGGGTGGAGCTGGTGGCGGCAGCGAACCTCGTGTCGTGTGCCGCCCCGGCCTCCACCCCTATTAATATGGCGCAGGGTGACGGGGGCCCACCAGCCACTAGGCTGGGCGCCCCCGATCAGGACGCGGTCAAGGTCCGTTTGGCCGTTGGGCCCGACGGTGGAAGATCTATCTAACATTCACATCTTGTCGGCTTCGTTTCACGCCTGCCTGGTATGTGCTCCTACGCCACCCCCAACCGGTCCAGTGACAGCGAGGATCTCCATCGAGAACCGATATATCACATCAGTAAAAAGCTCGTGACATTGGCACGAAAACATTGCTCTTTTCCGGCCAGAGGCCCAGAGAACAGCTGAAGCCCCCACCTACGCCCACGAACATATTGACCTTTCCTTCTCACTTGCCAGTTGCCACTTCGCCAGCACAGCAAAGAGGACGCACGGACCACTGTGCTGCGAGTGTGAGATCAATTGGTCCACGGCGAATTCAGCCAAACCGGCCCGTGATCGAGTGACAGGCGAGTCCGCGAGTTTACTGTGCTGTACTGTAGTACATAACTCCGTAGCCGGCGGAAACCCCGCCGGCCGCGTCTCCTGGAAAGCTGCAGCCGGTAGCGCGGCCGGCGTCGCGTCGGGACGCACGTGAGCTGACGACGTAAAAAATGCCAAGATTTGCCAGCGTGCGTGCGTGCGCGCGCCCACCCACTCTCGCGCGCCGGCGCTCGCGAACGCGAACCGCGGCGACACGCGGGCTTGGTCCCGGTCGCGCGCAGAGGCTGCGGCCCGCGCTCACGGGCGCAGCAGCCGCGCAGCCCAGCGGAGCGGCGCGACGAGGATACGAGGATTGGCTCACGCACGCACTCAGGCACAAAGACCGTGCCACGTCACGTACAGACCGGCCTCCGAGCGCACGCACGCAAACTGGTACCTCTCGCCGATCGCCAACCGGTTGTACCGTTGTACTACGACGGAGACATGCCGTTAGTGATGTCTTAATCTAGACCGTTTTGGTGGGTATAGACTAGTACTGTTATTAGCGGCCTTTTAGCGGGCCCGTGTCAGTGCCATCCAACGGTTACCTCTCGCAACGTCTCCCACGCGTCCACGCGCGCCTGTCGCCACACATGCCCGCACTGTTCGACGGCCGCTACATTACAGCCGACGCAGATTAGATTAGCAGCAGATACAGCCACTAAAGTGGAATTCAAAGACATTCTCCGTGATCGAATCACCACCGGCAGCAGCAGCGCTAATTCCGAATCTTTAGCGGCCGGAACCGAGGAGAAAACAACGCGGCGAACCTGAGAATTAAGCGGTTGGATGCATGCGGCGACGGCGTGCACTGGACTGACCGGATAATGCTCGCACTGCAGCGAAGTGTGGCTTCGGCTAAAAAGGTGTACTAGTAGTTCGCATGCAGTAGTATAATCTGCATCCAAGTGAGTGCGTGCTATGATGGAATAGGAACAAAGTATACATTGTTTCATCCAGAAATTTGCAAAGTCGGTGGTATGAAGGAATCTTGGCCGATGGGGCGATCATGTTGAGCGTGCAAGCCAGCTTTATCATACACGGATCCTCTGCAATACAATACTATACTTGCAGTAGTAATGGCTGACAAATAAACCCAATTTCACATGTCAGCCCATGTCAACGACAGTTACTACAGATACAGTACTGCAGACAATCCCCAATGAGCTTTATCATGTTTACAAAATTCGTGTTGATGCAGCTGCGATTTTTCAAAAACTGGTGTATGATTATATATGCACATCGTGGATTAGTGGGTGGCTGAGTGGTGTTTATGATCTGTAAACATTGTTTTCCGCCGGTGTACGTGCTTCCGAATAATTCATGCCATGAACAATTGCCGGACATGATTGGCCAAGCTTTCGCCCGCCGACTCCCTATGCGCAATAATTCCAGCACCTTTAACCCTTTTCCCTCCCTTTTCTCCTCGTCTCCTTCTGCACACAGCTTAGCTAGCAGCTAGGCTGCCCTCTTCGTCAGAAACACCGCACATTTCGATCGATCGAGGCGGTCAGATTACTAGAATGGACCAGCTCGTAGCACTGCACTACGCTTCTCTGCAGCGAGTGGTGGTGGCCGGGCAAAGCAGAAAGCAGAGGAGACAGCAGTAAAAAAAAAAGTGACCTTGGCGCCTACTGCCAGTACCATCATCTACCTCCCAATGGAGGCTATGGAATGAAGTGTTTGCACTTTTCAAGTTGTTAATTAGGACCACAGTGAAGATGCAGCAAGCTAGTAGCTAGCAGCTGCTGCAATGCCATTGTCACCAACTCTAACAGTATTGGTGAGTCGCTTTTCCCAGTTTTTTTATCTGGTTGACTGGTTGCAGTGAGCAGAGAGCAATGCTGGCCCCAGCCCCCAGGTGACCAGGGGTGCATCCGTAGTTTGCTCATTGATCTACTAGTACTACTACTACTCATCACGTGATCACGTACTCCAATTTCTTGTGGTCTATGTTCTGTCGCCATCCTAATATCTTTGGTTGCATGTTAACATGCCTCACACTCTCCTTCAGATCTCTTTCTTTATGACAAAAAGGAGAGATGAACAAAGGTTGTTGGATTGTCTCATAGTACAACATGATCAAAGTCATTTTGGCTTGGGGAGGCTCAAACTTCGTTTTTTTCTGCTAATGCCTTGCTATGCCATATCCCCATTTCAGAGGTGGATTAGCACAGATGGGACGTCCTTGATTTTAGGGTCTCTCGGTTTTGTGCTTTGGATCCATGAAACTTTTTGTGATGATTATTGGAGATGTGCGCCTTTGGAATAGATGATCCACGAAATCATGAGCTGCCGGCGACTACTGAAGCACACCAAGGTTTTTATAATCGGTCATCGACAAAGTGCAGTCAAAGTGCACACCGAGCAGCGTTATCAAATGGACATGCCTGGTCTTGTGCTTCAAAGCTCAAAGTGCTGGGTTATAAAAGATGAACTGGGACCGGTGCTGAACGTGTCCAAGATCCTTTACAGTTGGGGAATTCTAGTGGTGGTCGATGGTGTCCAACTGGAAAATTCAGGCTTTGCATTTTGCAGCGAGGAGCAATTTCACTAGAAAATTCGTGATAATTGAGTACTTGATTAATAGTACATGTTAATAACAGTGTTTCGTATAGTGGAACGACAAGATTCTGAAAAACCTGCAGTTAGAATCTGGAAAACAGTTTTTTTGGGGTAGACAATGCAGCATCACGTTAAAGATCAGTACTCCAGAGCGATTAAAACACTATTAGAAAATTCTAGTGACCCCAGAGAATTGACCGTTTGATGATGTGCACGGATGATGCGCCGCTCTGGGCCAACCCGTTTAATAATCCATTGAAATCATGGGGTAGGATTTTTTTTCCTTCTGTGACATAGCAATACAGAGTACAGATCAATAAAAACGGAAGAAAAAAAATGCATAGTACTAGCACTGTTCTACAACCTGTTCCCTCTAGCTGTGCAACAGTGCAAATACAACGCTTGTGCATACAATTCCGTTACAGCACGCCCGTTTCTGACCAGACGTGCGTGACCGTGAGTTTGTTGGTCACGGACTTCATGATCATACTGAATTAGTACTACTAGGGCTGCGTTCGCCAGCCCTGAGTTGGAACACTCTCACGCAGCGTACGAAAAACGAAACGGTCTATTAACGCGCGTGATTAATTAAGTATTAGTTAATTTTTTTTAAAAATGGATTAATTTGATTTTTTAAAGCAACTTTTGTACAGAAACTTTTTGCCAAAAAATACACCATTTAATAGTTTAAAAACCGTGTGTGTGAAAAAATTATGTGCCGAACACAGCAGAGTAGTTGACAGTAGCACAACTGATCTTGCAACAAGGACTGAGGTGTTCGGATGTGAGGGTTAAAAACTTAGATCCTTCGTCACGTAAAACGAAACACCTGATTAGTACATAATTAATTAAATATTAATTTATTTTTTTAAAAAATTGATTAATATGATTTTTTAAAACAACTTTCGTATAAAAGTTTTTTTAAAAAAACATCGTTTAATAGTTTGAAAAATATATGTACGAAAAATAAGAAAAATAAGTTGAAAAAAAAAGAGAAAAGAACACAGCCTAGATGCAGAGAAGCAGTACACGGTGTACACCGGCAATTTCTGTTGTCTGAAAGTGATGAAACATTGGGATATTAGCACTGTGAACCAGGGTGTGAAAAACCGCCGGTAACCGCGCGGTTACCGCGGTTACCGCCCATACCACGGGGGTACGGTTACCCGTACCGCGCGGTACGGTTTAATAAAATTCGTCCAAATTCAAAAATTTAAAAAAAAAGAAAAAAATCAAAAAAAAATGGTGAAGGTAGTGCTTGATTTGTAGTGTTTTATGGTGAAGAAATTTCTCAAAAAAGAGTAACATTTATTCAAATTTGAAAGCAAAACGGAGAATAAATTTGAAAATTGAAAAAAAAAATGGACCGGCCCGTTACTGTGCGACCCGTCACACATCGCGCGGTAACCGCGCCAAACCGCACGGTTTGCCCGAATTTTTGAATTCAAATTTTGATTTGTAAATTTGTCGTGGTTTTGCGCGGTTACCATGGTTACCGCCGGTAACCGCCGTATCATCGGGTGACGGTAACCGGGCCCCCGACGGTTTTTGAAACCTGCTGTGAACTCTGGTGTTATGTGCCCCAAGCAGCGATCAATCTCCGTTTCTGGTAGTACCACTGGAAGGAGCAAAATCTTTTCACCACCTTTCTTCTTCGCACTGTGGCAGTAAAAATGGACGGTAAATGGCTTCTTCCGAGAGAAGGCTGGAGGACCACAGTTCACGAGGTAGTGGAGAACCGAGGCCTCGCCTCGTCTGCCTCACTCTCTCTGCAACGCTGCGCTGTGTGTTTTGCTCTTTCGCTGAGATAAATTCATGTTTGGACACCTTTAATTTCTTTTAAATATTTAGCTTTTTCAAAGAGTATAGTTATTATTTAGACTATAAGAATTAATAGTTACATGATAAAAAAATAAACTAGAATTTAGCAGCTGGAAAATCCTTTTTTACTAATTTTCATCATGAGGAACATATTTTTGCTTCTTAAAATCTCCATCTCTCTTAGGATCGAAGGAACATATTTTTTTTATTTTAAAATAAACAAATCTAATACAAGCTAGGTTATATTTTAATATTATAGATCTTGACAGGTCACATCAAATATTAAATCATATATTAAGTTTATTTATTTTGATAAAAAGAAAAATACACGGAAGTGTTAAAATCAAAGTAGAGGCATAAACGGGGAGGACCGGAGGAGTGTGCTTTTCTGGCTTTCTGCCTCGCTCTTTATTGGGTGCTCGCTCGTCTTTGCGCCGCAGCTCAGTGCAACCCACTCGCTCTCACGCCACACTCTCGCCGCGGCTTAAAGCGCACACGGCACGGCGGGGGCGGCGGCCACTTCCACATCGCCATTAATGAGCCTGGAGCAAGCCCCGTAGTGGTAGCTTCAGCTCCACCTCGCTCGGAGGAGATCGTCTCGTCGAGCCCTTTTGCTCCCCATGGATTATTCTTGGCGCAGCTAGTGTTTCTTGGCGATTCTTGCCGCTTTGGGAGCTGACGGGTGAAGGAAGAGCTCTTGAGGCAATGGGTTGGGCGTGGCGGAGGGAGCAGTGGGCGGTTGCATGGCTGTTCGTGGCGGTTCTTGCGGTGGCGCTGTTGGGCGCCGGCGCGTTCGAGGAGGGCACGGCGGTGTACATTGTGACCATGAAGCAGGCGCCGGTGTTCCACAAGCGCCTCGACCTGGAGAGGTTTGGGAGCAGCAGAGTCGCCGGCGGCGGCGGCGGGGACACCCCGTCCACCAGCATCCTCATGAAGCCAAGGTTTTTGATGGTTTATTACTCCTATATGATTTGGTCTTGCTCTATCTTTACGGTTTATGCGAAATATGAATGTACGATTCAGTTTGGGAGAGAATCTCTCCTTTCGGGGGAGGAGTTTTTTGGGTGATTTTGATTGGGCTATAGGGAAATGTTAGAGATGCTACGTCATTATCTGCCGACAACTCTGTTCACTGGTGTAGTTGCTGCTAATATTGGGAAGGCTAACCTACTATTGCAGTAGAAATGTTTGTTTTTTTAAACCCATGAAAGATATGGAATTTAATACGAACATGAACAATGTGTGTGCGGCTGTGCTGCTAGCGTGCTATTGATGATTCTGTACTTAACTGTCTATCTGACAAGTTTTAGCAAGTATTTTCCCTTGCTTGTCATAAATTTCGTTTTCGTTTTCTCTTGCTCACCAGTGTTGAATGTGGTAATGCAGGCATGGTCCAGCCCAACCTATGAATTATGGCTCGTACCTAGTTCGTCTTCAAAATTCACTCTTGAAGAGAACACTGAGAGGAGAGCGCTATATAAAGCTCTACAGCTACCGCTATTTGATTAATGGTTTTGCTGTTGTCATCACTCCTCAGCAGGTATCATTTTTTTCTTTGATTTTGCCACTTTTGCAGCTTTGTTCTGTAATGTCATATTACAAGTTTTTTTTAAAGTTGCATTTCAAAGAGAAGCTCTGAAACTTAATTCTTTAAGCATCAAGCTAGTTACTTTCAATCTTCAGACAATTAGATGCTGCATCAATATTCTCAAAAGAAAAGTTCATGGCAATAGAAATTATGGCGTGTTGATATTTGCTAGGTTACACTGAACGCTTATGATTTTGCTACTACTGCTCTCTCTCTCTCTCTCTTGGTTGTTTTATCATCGTTCTCAAGAACCTGTCAGGTTATTACATGGTTGTTTAGATTTTGTCACTTGTCTAAATCTCAACTGATTTTTATAGCACTAAAAAATATCGAAGCTATTTGGATTGATAATAAGGTTTTAACTGGTTTTCCTTGCATTAAAATTTAAAAGGCAGAGAGGCTATCTATGAGGAAAGAAGTGGCAAATGTAATGTTGGACTTCTCAGTTAGGACGGCAACAACTCATACCCCTGAATTCCTTGGCTTGCCACAAGGAGCATGGGTTCAAGAGGGTGGCCCACAATGTGCTGGTCAGGGTGTTGTTGTTGGTCTCATCGACACAGGAATCGATCCAACTCACCCCAGCTTCGCAGATGACTTGATAACTGACAGTTACCCAGTTCCTGCTCATTACTCTGGCATTTGCGAGGTTACAAATGATTTCCCATCTGGATCCTGCAACAGAAAACTCGTGGGAGCTAGGCATTTTGCAGCCTCTGCAATAACCAGGGGAGTGTTCAATGCCTCTCAAGATCACGCTTCACCATCTGATAGTGATGGTCATGGGACGTAAGTACTATCTTTTGATTCATCCTTTAATATTACTAGAAGAAACAAGAATACGAAGCCATTACCAATCTGCTACTGGTTCTGTTACATTGTTCAATCATGTATGCAATTTTTAAGTAAAACAGTAGCATTCTTGAGAACTCATAGTCCTAGAGTAGAGTTTTCTTATTTTTCTTGTTTGATTATCCAGTTCTGCGGCTTCTGTCTAAATTATTCATAGATATTTCATTTACATTTTTTACTCCATATGTCATTGTGGTTCTCTTTTTTTTTTTTTGTCAGCATAGCTGTTTTCTGATTTTTTGTACATCGTACAGCCATACAGCATCCATAGCAGCTGGTAATCATGGAATTCCTGTTGTTGTGGCTGGGCATCATTTTGGGAATGCAAGTGGAATGGCTCCTCGTGCACAGTAAGTCCATTACCTTTTTCTGCGGAGACATATAAGATCCAGTTTATTCCCAAATGTTAATGACAAATTAATTTCCAGCATTGCTGTCTATAAAGCTCTATACAAAAGCTTTGGAGGGTTCGCTGCTGATGTAGTAGCCGCAATAGATCAGGTAATGGTTTACCTGCAAGTTAGCACAAATTAATACCATATTTTAAAATGCTACAATGCATATGGGCACATTGTGACATTTTATTGATGACATGTCATTGCATCATATTGCAGGCAGCTGAAGATAATGTTGATATAATCAGCTTATCCATTACCCCAAATAGAAGGCCTCCTGGGCTAGCCACCTTCTTTAATCCAATTGATATGGCTCTTCTTTCAGCTGTAAAAGCTGGCATTTTTGTCGTGCAAGCTGCAGGAAATACCGGTCCTTCCCCAAAGAGCATGTCATCATACAGTCCATGGATTTTTACTGTAGGAGCATCTGCCCATGACAGGGAATACAACAACTATGTTGTACTTGGCAACAATCTGACCATTACAGGAGTTGGCCTTGCTCGTAAGTTCCTATTAGTATTTTTCATTGCGTGCAATTGCACATGGCTAATGTTGTTTGATTCTAACTTTGTGTTACTCCGCAAATACAGCTGGAACAGATGGTGATTCCATGTTCACTCTAGTTGCTGCACCTCATGCACTGAAAAATAATGCAGCCACTCCTACTGAAATGTCCCTAGGGGAGTGCCAAGATTCAAGCCACCTCGATGAAGATCTGATAAGGGGAAAGATACTGGTCTGCAGCTATTCCATACGATTTGTACTTGGCCTGTCGTCTGTGAAACAAGCTTTAGATACTGCAAAGAATGTCAGTGCTGCAGGAGTTATATTCTATCTGGATCCATTTGTCATTGGATTCCAGCTGAATCCAACTCCAATGGATATGCCTGGACTTATAATACCATCATCTGATGACTCTAAGGTATGACAGCCAAAGCAACAGTCTTGTTATTACTCGTCCCTTTCTTGCTGATATCAAGAAAATTAACAAATGTGATGCAATATTCTCAGGTATTTCTAAATTATTACAATGAGTCCCTTGTGAGAGATGAGACCTCAAACAAAATCGTCAGCTTTGGTGCAATTGCAAAAATACTAGGAGGCCAAAATCCAAATTATGGCTTTTCTGCCCCAAAAGTAATGTTTTATTCTGCCAGGGGTCCTGATCCTGAGGACAACTCATTGGCCAATGCTGATATCCTGAAGCCAAATCTGATAGCACCTGGCAGTTCCATTTGGGGTGCTTGGAGTTCTCTTGGATTGGACTCTGCTGAATTTGCTGGTAACTTGACAATTTACCTACTTTGTAATCTTGTTTAGAACATAAGTTTTATTCTTCGAATCATCAGGCATATAAAATAGCAATCAAACTAAACAGTGTCATGCATTTTCTGTTTCTTTTTTAACAGTTCTATTAGGTGCTAACATACCTGTTCAGGAGAGAGCTTATGTCTGGATTGAAGATTCAGACTAAATTGTTTTCCCTTCAATAGTACCATGAATCATTTGTAGATTACGATTAATATTGATTTGTGCCAACAGTTGTTCTGCTTAGTATTTCTGTTAGTCCATTCCCTTTACCTCGCTGATAGAGTGATAGAGCAAAATTTTATGTAGAAGTAATCACAGAAAGCGCTACATGATTTCACTCTTTAGTTGTGCATTTGAACGCCTAAGTTTAGGTCATGCTCTAGACATAATGCTTTACAGAAAAGGTTGCGTAAGAACTGTTCTAGTTTTTGTGGAAGCCCTTAATAAGATGTTCGTTTAGCATTAGAACCCAACCTATAACATCTTCTACTAATAAATTTACTTATATATTTTTTTTCTTACATAGATTAATTGAATAATTATGTTCTTTTTGACTTACTGTCTAGGTGAAAGTTTTGCAATGATTTCTGGTACAAGTATGGCTGCACCACATGTTGCTGGGCTTGCAGCTCTAGTCAAGCAGAAGTTCCCTTACTTCAGCCCAGCAGCTATAGGTTCTGCATTATCGACTACTACAAGTCTCAGTGACAGGGAGGGGAATCCAATCATGGCGCAGAGAACATACGGCAATCCAAATTCGACTCAATCTCCAGCTACACCTTTTGACATGGGAAATGGCTTTGTCAATGCTACTGCTGCTTTGGATCCTGGGCTCATATTTGATTCCAGTAAGTTGCACTGCCATTTTCTGTTGTTTATTTTACTGTTATTACCAGTACTTCTACGTTTGCTAGAGTTCACTGGGCCTATATTACTTGATAGTACGAAATACGAACGATAGCAAGTAGCAACAGCAATGTAGCTTGAATCACATGCATGCAACCATTTCTCTGACTATAAAGTCAGGCCGAATTTCTCAGTATAGTTAAATAATTAGCCTTTAAATTTCTCTGATGAATTACAGGTTACGACGACTTCTTCTCCTTTCTATGTGGGATAAACGGCTCTGCCCCAGTAGTGATGAATTACACTGGCAACAGCTGCAGCGCCTCCACCATGACAGGGGCCGATCTCAACCTCCCCTCTATCACCATAGCAGTGCTCAACCAGTCGAGAACGATAACAAGAACGGTGACCAACGTGGCGAGCGATGAGAGTTACACGGTCAATTACAGCGCCCCTTACGGGGTCGCCGTCTCCGCGTCGCCGGCTCAGTTCTTCATCCCCAGCGGGCAGAGGCAGCAGGTGACCTTCGTCGTCAACGCCACCATGAACAGCACCTCCGCGAGCTTCGGCAGCGTCGGCTTCTATGGCGACAAGGGTCACCGGGTGATGATCCCGTTCTCAGTTATCTCCAAGGTTGTGCACGGTTCATGAGTTGACTGATGGAAGAACGTTGCATATGGCAAAGAGGATCTGCCTGATCCGGCGTATGCAGCGGGGGTGACTTCGACTGCCTGGGGGCTAACCTGACAGGAGATTTTTTGTTGATCTTGGTGTACATTTTGATGCATGTCAGTGTAAGTAAGATCAAGATGAGTGAGTGGCTAATAACTGTAACTGTAAAGAGAGTGTTGTACTGGACACCGTCCTTTCACGAATGAGAAATCCTGTTTTTTCTCAATTTTTTTGTCACCATGTTAAGTAGAAGAACGCTCTCCGTCTGTGTCCTGTGTTTATGGCGCCTGCCAGCCACCGGATTACAGGAGTGATGAGCTCGCAAACTAGAACAGGAGAAAGATTATGGGGGTATTTTATTGAATTTTTGTAACCGATTTCAACAACGGGGTGGTGGCGCAGTTGGCTAGCGCGTAGGTCTCATAGCTATTGAGTTATCCTGAGGTCGAGAGTTCGAGCCTCTCTCACCCCATAGAACTCAAGTGATGATGAAAAGCTCTCGTGACTACATTGGGTCGTCACACATCTGCCCATACAGATGAGATGGAGCAAAACTGAGCTTGGCTTTTTTTTTCCTCACAATTTTAACGACGTAGGCCATGCCATGCTGACATTCTTTCATAATTTTTTTTTCTACGGCGACAATGTCTTTGAAGCTGATGATTCTGATCTGGTTGGTTTTTTTTCTCTCACAATTTTAACAATGTAGGCCATGCCATGCTGACATTCTTTCACAATTTTATTTGAATTTCACAATTTTAATAATGTAGGCCATGCCATGTTGACATTCTTTCACAATTTTTTTTCTACGGCGACAATGTCTTTGAAGCTTGGTTGATTTTGATAGATCGAATTGTTAGCGGCGATGATTCTGATCTGGTTGGCTTTTTTTTTCTCACAATTTTAACAATGTAGGCCATGCCATGCTGACATTCTTTCACAATTTTTTTTCGACGGCGACAATGTCTTTGAAGTTTGGTTGATTTTGATACATCGAATTGTTAGCGGCGATGATTCTGATCTGGTTGGAGAGCGTACTTTGGTCGGGTCAGATCTCCCTGTGCCAAAGTCGTTCAAGTATCTCTCGTCGAAAAATACACAGCAGCGATGACTTGACGAAGCTTGAGATGATGAGAGTCTCGATCCATCGGAGAACACACTTCGGTCGGGTCGTATCTTCCTAAAGCCGAAGTCGTCAAATAGTTTGCCATCGAAGAATCCGTCTCTTGAAATCCATCTCGTCGAAACCTTTTAGCATCAAAATCACCCTACCTAACGCGCCAACATGCCATGCATATATAACTTTCAAAATGTAGGAGTAGAAAAAAAAACATGATTAGAATGTCCTAGGTCCTAGACATAATCTCTATAAATGAAAAGTGAAACCCAAATTGTAACTTTGTTAAGCCACATTATCAGAAAAATATGGACCATAAGATGCAACAAAACATATAGTAACTGCCGTTGGATCTAGAGAAGTCCTCGTAAAACTGTAAAAGAGTGGTGAAAGGTCAACAAGATTCTTCATGGGTCTTCCACATGTCCTCTTAGATATTTACTGGGACCTTGATATCTGAAATAGAATGTCCTAGGTCTTAGACACAATCTTTATAAGTGAAAAGTGAAACCCAAATTGTAACTTTGTTAAGCCACATCATCAGGAAAATATGGACCATAAGATGCAACAAAATATGTAGTAACTGCCGTTCGATCTAGAGAAGTCCCTGTAATACGGTAAAAGAGTGGTGAAAGGTCAACAAGATTCTTCATGAGTCTTCCACATGTCCTCTTAGATATTTACTGGGACCTTGATATCCGAAAGCCTAATTTAGTTGTTTTCTAAATAAAAACGTATATTAACGCTAAATCGCAGTTTGATATAACAACTATTACACACAACAATGTGGCACATGGGCATGGCAAATCCGTATTATTGTAAATAAACATGAGAAATAAATTTATAAGCAGTACAGATTATGTATTTGTAGAAAGGGGTCAAGGTGCATTTCTAAAGTATGCACAATTTATGATTATTTTTCGTTTAATACAATTAGTTTTGCATCTGGCAATTAACTACGAACACCTACATGACAAATTATTTTAATAAATTATCCTAAGCTGAAAATGATGACAAATAATAATAAAACTAAGGGACTAGCTATACAATTTCCAATACAAAATCCATCCAAAATATTTCAAATATAACTATAATATAATTTGTAATATAATTGTAGTGTAATCACATCCTATCTTGATTGTAATTGCAATGTAATAAGTTATACAAAACTTTCATATAACTATCAGAAACACACGAGGTACAAGTGCGTGTGTTAACACCAGAATTTGGTAAGCCTCAAAGACCCCATCGACGCAGGATCCATATCGGCTCAAGGCTGGTATCGGCTTAGAGTCTTATATTGGCCGATGGGGGTTATCTTAAACCAACCACCAACAACAGTCGAATTCTTGTTAGATTCGGGAAGATCTTATCCAGAGAAGACCGAGTTCAAGAAGGATGCGGCTTGTATCTCTTAATTAGGAAGAGTTTGTTAGTTTTCTGTTTTATCTTTAGGAAAGTTTGAGTCGTAATCTGTTAAGATCTTTGTTAGTCTATGGGTATAAATATGTAAGCCCAAGGTTCATGTGAAATAATCTCACGATCAATACAACTTCGGCGCATCGTCAACCTTTACTTTTCGTCTTCTTCGGCGAGTTCATGCCCTTCCCGCGAGGGGTAAGTCTCGTTATGGCTGCCTGCGCTGTCGGGGCTAGGGCTTCGATGTTCTGATCTCGTCAACATAAGCACCTACTATCATATATCTTAGTCAATCTGGTTTGGCGTCTCGATTTAGTCGTATCGGCCGAGATTCGTTTTAGGGTTTACGCCGGTATCGACTAAATCGCCTCGCTAGATTAGATTGGTTAAGGTATCCACCACGCCGAAAATCAATCAAGGGCTTGATTGTCTAGGTCTTGCGTTTATTTTCATACTTAATGCTGCATCAGTTCGGTTTGACCTACTAAGTCGTGATTAGAACCGTAATCTCTAGCCTGCTTGTTCGCTGCCAATAAGGGTTTCATCGGGGTTTCAGCCGATGAGTTATCTGGACGTTGCATCGGCCCAAGAGTTTTACATATAGATTGGATCTGGCCGATGACAACAGAGTATTTATTGTTTATCTGCTTATTGAGAGTTTATGCCATCGGACCTCCGGCCGATGTGTGCTTTAATCTTCAGATCAATGTTTATTTTATATTTGGATTATGCTATATCACATTGCTACATCATCATGTTATCGTCAGCCGATCGCCTCTATATAAATGTTTGCTTAGTACACAGCCGATGGTTCGAAACCTTAACTACATCGGCTGGTATCGGCATCGGCTGGGACTGTGCCATCGGCCCATCGGCTGATCGGTTGTGTTGGCTATCGGCCTATCGGTCGATACGTTTTTGCCCTATCGGCCTATCGGTCGATAGACCTTCTGTTCTGCTATTTTGCATATCTTGTCAGTGGCAGGATCAAACTGACTGGCACGCCCGCGCTTCATCAATTTTAGGACCTGCACTGGAGCTAAGCAGATCTCCCAGGCCTTCGTGTGTCCGCGCGCCAGATCCTCATCGGCGGTACGGATTCGGTGTCAACAGCGTGTGAATGGGATGTCGGGTTGTCGGTGATACGGGCCCGGGGGTATCAAGGCTAGAGGTATGGGCGGCCCCCTGCACCCACGTGGCGCTCCCCCAAGGAGGGGTCGGGCCCGAGGGTGAGGTGGCGACTGCCCTCTCCAGTCTCTTTTCTCCCCTTACTCCGCTACCCCGAGGGTCGGGCCACCCCGACCCCCTCCGCGCTTGCGCCGCGTGTGCGGGGTTAGGTGAGCATCTTCAGCGCCCACCTAACCGCATTAATGGCGGCTCGGGCGTGCACATCACGCTGCATTTAATGCAGCGTGTGGCGTGTGTGATCGGTCACAGCCGCGACCGGTCAGATGACGGATAGGACGGCAGCGGTGCGCCTGCGCACTATCCGCACGTCAGGCGGCGCGCAGCACACCCTGCCCCGTCCCATCAGAATGATGAGAGCTTTTCTGCCTCTCGTCTCAACCGGGGTCGGTATACCGGCTCTGGTCAGATGGTTCCCGTTTCCCGATGCGAACGGAACACAGAAGTCTTCACTCGTTTAATGGGGAATAACGCGGGTGTCCCCCATGTCAGCCGGCTGATCGGCCGAGGGCCATGCCACGATGACTGTGCGTGTGACTTTCGAGTCAAGCAACAAGACAACCATTAAATATAAAAATGTTTTCTTTCTCTCTTAGGTAGCCTATTAGCCCATGTGGTAGCCCCTTGAGATATAAAAGGAGGCCCAGGCTTGAGAAGAGAGGGGGGAAGAAAAGAGAGAATGAGCGCTTGTATTCCCCCATATTCCAATCGCATATCCACCACACACAGGAGTAGGGTATTACGCTTCCGAGCGACCCGAACCTGTATAAATTTCTTTGTCTCGTCTTCTTCGAGGGGCCTAACCTCCTCTGCTTCTTTCTCTCTCTCTCATCAGAGCGCGAATCTCACCCTGCGTCCCCGGCCGAACTCACTAAAGGGGGTCCTCGCTCTCCCCCGTTGAGGAGTTCACACTCCGTCACGGGTGTTCAATTCCCATGCACTCACGTCAAATTTTACCCCTCCCCCGTCAACATGAATCTCAAAACAAATCCGACAGCTGAAAAAACAATTGTCTTCCCCCTATTTCCTATTGTCAGATATTTAGCAACTCTATTAAAATTTATTAAATTTTATTTTACTTTAAAATGTGAATAAAAAGCTTGCACTAAATTATCATAATTGTTTTTGTCATAATAATATTGCTAATTACATATCAAAATAACATACTCCGGAGAAGCACCCATGGTATGGTTATGGGGTACATAACTCCATTATCTCTGATACAAATCTTGGTACTCACAAATATTACACACGTACGGGTACACTTTTAATTGTAAACCATCTTTTAAGTGTGTTTTAAGGGTGTGTAGGTATAGCATGCATGATAGCATGAGTAGTGATGTGTCACACACGTGTTTTTTTATGTAATCATAAAGAGAATAAATTTGTCACTCTGCTAATTTTATTTTCTACCATTGACCTTTCGTCTTTTCTTAGCGATATTCCTTGTTTACATTGTTAATTTTTATTATAAATTTTGTCTAATTACTATATGCATAAACAATATGTAAATACATTTAATATATTTAATAAAATGGTAGGTTATAGTCGCGTGAATGCATGACATAATATACTAGTTTTATTTGAGCAATGTATTTTGCCATGCCATGCATATCTGAAAGAGCATCTATGTCCCTAGTGAGTTTTTGTTAATTGATGAAAAACGATTAAGGGTCTAATGTGCTTATTGAGTGTATGAGCAAGGGATTAGTCTGATGAAGAACCGACGAAGATGATGAAGAAAAAATATGCAATACAACGAGGTTTCATTGCAATCCAAGGCTACAAGTGACAGAAGACGGCAAGATGCGGTGAACAATTGGCAAGACTTGGCTAGCGATGGACCATGCATGGGAGAAGGGCAAGTGGAAGCTTAGCGCCGAAGGACTCAACGTAGTGGTGAAAGAGCAAGTGTTTGGCCGAACACCGACGAACCGATCGAGGTCATAGGATGTCACAAGTTGTTAAGGATCAACCCTTAGTGAAGAAAAAACACAAGATGAGATGTTGAAAGTCAAGAGGATGTGATCCATTGATGAACATCAAGCCAAATTCCATATTAGCATTGATCAAGGCAAAGAAAAAAGATAGTGTAAAGGTATTAGTATTGGTATAGCTTTTCTAATTGCTCTTAAGTTGGTAGGAAAGTCATACCATTAAGTGAGATATTGCCTTGATGTCTAGGGATGAGTTTGATGCTCAAAATCTTTGTGGATGTGGTTCTCGCTCTTGGATTTGTGTACTGGAGTTTTTTGGAGTTTTCTAAAATAGAGTTCGAAAGTTTTCAAAGTGTCTTTGGCTTCGAAAAACCGTATTGGCCATTTTCGGAAGTTTCCAAAAGTCATTTCAAAAATTTTTGAACTAATTTGATCATGGAAAATCAATATCAGTCTTTTTCAAAAGTTTTCGAAAGCGTTTCGGAAATTTTCGAACTGTGTTGAGTTTGCACTTTGATACTGGTGATTTTTGGATTTTTTTTGAAATTTTGTCGAAAATTTCCGAAGTGCTATTTTGCCCAGTTTTTTGCAGTGCTCGTGCTGGAATTTTACACTCTCGTGCTAGAATTTTACACTATTCAGAAAATTCAAAAAGTACTATAGCAAACTTCGAAGAAAACTCCGGAAGTAATGTAGAAAGTTCTGAAAGTTGTTTTTGCTCTCTGGTGATTTTCGGATATTCTCGAAAACACTTCGAAAATTTTTGAAAAATAGAATATTTGCCCCTAAGGGGCAGATCTGAGGATGTGGCTATAAATAGCCCCCTCTACTCACAAGCTAGGGCTGTTGGCTCCGTTGCATATCTTATGCCCTTTACTTGAGATTCACTTTTGAGTCTTGTCTTCTCATTTCTTCCTCTCCATTGATCTACAAGCTTGGATTTCGTGTATGTGAGAGAGTGGTTGATTTGAGTGCTTGATTGTTGACTTCGTGAAGATTTATTGAGCACTTGATTCATCCCCAAGAAATATTTATTACCTTTGTTACTCTTGGTGGTTGAGGACACCTAGACGGCTAAAGTCAACCTCAAGACACCGATTTGTTTGTGGTGTGCCGAGGAAGTTTGTGAAGGTCAGTTCTCACCTCCGAAAGAGAAGAGATATCCTTAGTGGAAGGAGGAGTGCATTTATGCAACCTCATGAGGATAGGGTTGGAAAAGACCTGGTTCATTGTGAGCTCCTCAACGGAGAGTAGAATCCTCTTAAGGATTTGAACTTCGGAAGCACATCGTCTTACAAAAATCCTGGTGATTTCTCTCTCTCTCGCTCATCTAGCTTTGCTATTGTAGGATCGAAGAACAAGAACTAAGCCAACCAGAGGAGGGGTGAATGGTTGTAGTACCCAAAAACGAAAACTATGACTCGCCTCTGCCTCCTGCCACCGTCACCGGTCTGACCGGTATTGATTCCCCGGTCTGACCGCTCCAAAATCGCCTCTGCCTCCTGCCACTGTCACCGGTCTGACCGCCGTGTCCCCGTCGGTCTGACCGCTTCGATGCGCCGGTCTAACCGCCTATGACTCGCCGGTTAGACCGCCGAACCCGAGCAAACACAAATTGAAGATCTCTCAAAGTAGATGACAATTTTATTACTTCTCTTTGTGTTTACAAAGTGCAACAACAGCACTCCTCACGAAAATCTCGACTAAACTCGAAACTTTAACTAAACTTTCAACTCAATGCTCTCCAAAGCGATACCGGGAGGTCACACCCTCCCTCTCTATTTATTCATAAGGTAAGCAGCCTAAAGCCACGAACCAAACTCATACAAGAAGTCCTAATCCACCTAGGAAACCTTCCCGTACAAGAAACCAACTTTACATATTCCAATTGTTCCAAATTTGGACTCATTCCAAATTCGACTCCACATCCCATACGCACACAATATCTCCATCGTATGCCATATGAAAACTTCACCAACCACGTGCATTAATCTTTAGCCTAAGTATCCCGCATGATATCTGACCGTCCGGACGTCACCTTATCTCCAAGTTGACTCCCGATCCATCACCGGCAATACTCTCCCGAGACGTAAAGATTACCTACACATGAATCAAATAAAGAAACCATATCCGAGCATAAGCTATCACCAACTTGATTCATTGTTAGCACATAACAGTATTACATACGCATAGTATCCATCTAGAAGCCATAAATATGAATTAACCATGGATATCCAATAAAACAACCCGAAACCGAAACCGACACAGAGTCGACCGGTTAGACCGCGGGCTGGCCGGTTTGACCGCACACACACCTCCGGTCTGACCGGCCTTACCTGTCCGGTCTGACCGGACCCAACAAAAACAGTAGCTCCTGTTTACCGTTTGAAAATTCAATCATCTCACAAACCACTTCGCTAATAATCTCAGATGCCAATTGTTCATTACAACAAAAGAATCAAACACACTTTGAATTTACAGCTATTTGGTGCCACTTGTAGTTTAGTTGTTGTTTGTGTAATCATTTCTCTACTTGTGCCGCTATCCCATTGTGTTTGTCTTGCTAGCTTGCTTGTAAATCTGATATTTTCGAAAATATCCAAAATATTTAAAAATATCCAAAAATATTAGAAAATATCCGAAAAGTTTAGCTTCCGTATTTTCTTAAAAGTTTTAAACGCCTATTCACCTCCCTTTAAGCGATATTAAGGTCTTTTCAATATCTAATTTTCTTTCACAATTTTATTTGAACAATGTTTTGAGCTATGCCATGCATATCTGATTTTCAAAACATAGGAGTAGAAAAATAGTAAGGATTAGAATGTCTTAGCACATCAAATCCTATGAATTAAAAAACACACATTAAAAATACAAAAATGACTGTTTGGATAGAGCATAAAAAGACATATAAATCAGAAGAGAGATAAACGCAAAAGATTTTTCTCCAAGAGGTTGGACCTCATATCAAAATTGTTCCAAAATTCGTATTTTTCGAGCCAAATCATAGGAAATTCATACATTTTTAATGGCTATTACTTTGATCCAAAGAACTACATAGAAATTTTTTTCATAGGATCAAATTCTTTCAAAAATTTTTAAAAGCGCTTTGTTCCCAAGGAGCCCAAGTAAGTTATTACTCTCTCTATTTTCTTATAATGAAATAAATTTTGGCCTTTGCTTCAATGAAGCTACAACCACTTATTATACAATTCGCTCAACAAAGAGCACATTAAATCAAGAAACTCACGATACAAAGACTAATACTCCAATACTATACTAAATAAGATATACATTTATTCAAATTTATTTGTAAATCTGTATCACAAAATTCTACATGACCGTTTACTCTAGGTTTCGACATGCAACATGTATTACTATCTCCCCATAGTGCGGAGAGGTCTTTTTGGCTTTTGCAAAAATTGCAAACTCGTCCTACTGGCCACGCAAAAACTCACCTACAACCTCTGGTGCGTTTGCCTGTCGCCGCCAGCGAGTAGCTGCGCCGGTGCCAGCAACGCGTGCGCGATCGCGTTCGGCGTTGCCCCTGTGCACAACGGCCGTGGTTGCATTGCATTAGGAGATTCGAGAATAGATTACACGAACGTTTCGCCCGTGCAGATGCAGTGCAGGCCCTCTCTCGCGTGGCAGCGGAGCATGAACCAACCAAGCAAATCAAGCGAGTGGAGCACACACGTTCGTATTAGCTAGCGCGCGCGGACGGTGGGCTAGCATGTTAGCTAGTATAGATTTAAGGCGTTGCTCGCGACCTCGAACATGAAAAGCTCTCGCGACTACTATGGGCCGTCACACATCTGCCCATTTCTGTGTCAGCACTAATCCAGACTTGCATATTGGTTTTAGTCTTGCATGAGTTGCATGTAGATAGGCATGTGATATGTTTACGTCGATCCTCTAGATAAATGCATATGTGTGTGTCATGTAGACAATGGTTAGTCCAAGCTTTGCATGTAGAGTTTGTCAGTGCTAGTAATCGGAAGATGCATGTGTTGCACCACAACTAGCAACCGAACAAGTAGGAAATAAGAGGCCGATAAGTGGCAAATTAGTTAGCTACATGCAAGATTAGTGGAGCACGTTGTGGCGTGGCTCATGGTCAGCTCGGAGGAGCGATTCTTGCGCGTGAGATGCGCAGATCGTCTGAGTGAGTGGCTTGTGGTCGTGCATGCGACCCGGCCGGGCTGTTAGCTGTGTGCATGTACGCGAGGCTACATAAGCCGTGTAATCGATCGTCAGTTTGTTTGAGTTGATCGGCAATACAGAGAAAAGCCAACAAAGGTGTTCATTGCCATAATCTATTTTGTACGTGTGTGTGTCCACTCTATCTTTCTCTCTCGCGTGTGTTTGGTGATCTGTGAGTTTGTTGCTCGCGTGAATTCGTTACTTCTTGGGCCGGCATCTCCAACAATTGGTATCAAAGCGAGGTGATGGCATGTGACAAGTTGCCGGAGAGAAGACCATCAAGTGACGGTAGCGGCAGCAGCAACGATCATGGTGGTGCCGTGGTGGCGACACGACCAGCCGGCAAGGTCTTCTCTATGCATTACCCAATGCTGAACGACATAAACTATGATGTGTGGGCCGTAAAGATGAAGATCATTCTACGCCATCTTGATGTATGGGCGGCAATAATTGGCGAAGGGTCGTCGGCTAGAGAAGAGAAGGATATCGAAGCTCTCGCCACCATCTCTCAAGCTGAACCGGATGCCTCGCGGACAAGGACTCGGCTAAGGAGGCTTGGGGGGCCATCGAGAAGATGAACGTTGGTGAGGATTGAGTCAAGAAGGCACGACTACAAGCATTGAAGAGGCGATTTGATCGCTTGTACATGGAGGATTCTGAAACTATCGCGGAATTCTCACCGAAGCTCACCGCACTAGTGGGGGAGATGCGTGGTGAAGGACAATGTTGTTGTGGAGAAGCTTTTCAGTGCGGTTTCTGATAAGTTTTTTAACATTGTTAGGACCATCGAGCAATGGGGTGATGTCTCGAAGATGCCCGTGACGAAGGCAATCGGACGCTTGAGGGCATACGAGGAATCCTTGAAGGGTCGATGTCGTGACAACGAAGGTGAGCATTTGTTGCTCACACAAGCATAGTGGAAGAGTATCTCACTCAAAGAAAAGAAGAACCACAACCATGGTGGTGGCCACGGCAAGGCTAGTGGTGGCTGCAGTGGTGGTCATGGCCGTGACAATGACGACGGCATAAGCAGCGACTCTGACAACAGCGAGCGTAAGACGGACGGTAAAAAAGACAAGTGCTACAACTACGGAGTTCGTGGACATTTTGCTAGCGAGTGCCGCAAACTGAAGAAGGAAGAGGCACTCCTTGCAACGGCCGACGAGAAGCCATGCCTCCTGTGACGAACAATACGTGAATGATGCAAGTCTTGATTAGGGGAGACATTGTTAGCACTAATCCAGACTTGCATATTGGTTTTAGTTTTGCATGAGTTGCATGTAGATAGGGCACGTGATATGTTTACGTTGATCCTCTAGATAAATGTATATGTGTGTGTCATGTAGACAATGGTTAGTCCAAGCTTTGCATGTAGAGTTAGTCAGTGCTAGGGATCGGAAGATGCATGTGTTGCACCACAACTAGCAACCGAACAAGTCTATGGAATAAGAGGATTAGTGGCAAATTAGTTAGCTGCATGCAAGATTAGTGGAGCACGTTGTGGCGTGGCTCATGGTCAGCTCGGAGGAGCGAGTCTTGCGCGTGAGACGCGTAGATCGTGTGAGTGATTGGCTCGTGGTCGTGCGTCGGTGCGTGCGACCCGGCCGAGCTGTTAGCTGTGTGCATGTACGCGAGGCTACATAAGTCATGTGTAATCATCGGTTTGTTTGAGTTGATCAGCAATACAGAGAAAAGCCAACAAAGGCGTTCGTCGCCATAATCTATTCTGTACGTCTGTGTCTCCACTCCATCTTTCTCTTTCGCGTGTGTTTGCTAATCCATGAGTTTGTTGCTCGCGTGAATTCGTTACTTCTTGGGCCTGCATCTCCAACATTCTGATGATAGAGCAAAAACCACAAGTCACACATCCTGCTATTTGTTGCAGGCGCTAACGATGCTCGGGGCACATGCACACACGCCGCATAGCCATCGCCAGTTCGCCACCTACCCGTGTGCACACCACCACCATCGCCGTCATTGAAGACTTGAAGACGGCGATGTGTATGCAATTGCATGCGCTATCAGTCCAAGCCGCCGACGAAGCTGGATGACCTGCCTGGTTGTGATCCGCGTGAAGTTCGACCGCTAGTAGCGGACCCTGCCATGGCCCATGGGATAGGAGAGCTCCATCACATGGTAACAGTATGAGATTCAACTCGAGAAAGGTACAGACAGTAAACTGTGGGCATGTTCGACAAGCCGGCTACGGTGTGTGTGGTACACCGTCCGATCAAGACTCACATGGTAACAGTACGAGATCCAATGAGTGTGTGCAGCCGCGAACCAACAGCCAGAATCTTGATCGAACGGTATATCTTGTGTATGGTCGTGTGCAAATTGGACGTGCAGGGTCTGAAACAGATCCTGCTCAGGGCACATGCGCACACGATGCACAGCCATCGCCCGTTCTCCACCTACTCGTGTGCACCACCACCATCGTCGTTGAAGACTTGAAGACGGCGATGTGTATGCAATTGCATGCGCTATCAGTCCAAGCCACTGACGAAGCTGGATGGCCTACCTGGCTGTGATTCGTGTGAAGTTCGACCGCCAGCAGCGGACCCCGCCATGGTCCATGGGATAGGAGAGCTCCATCACACGGTAACAGTACGAGATCCAACTCGAGAAAGGTACAGACAGTAAACTGTGTAATAGTAATACGGTATGGGCATGGGACTTACCTCGGGGTCGACCGTGAGAAAAGGCCTGCGCCACTGGTTTCTACTCGATGTGGTCTGCGAAATTCTGATCAAACGACCTATAGATGCCCAAATTCGATCCAAATAAGGGAGGGCCCAAACGAAAATCTTGTCTAGTAGGCCTGCTTCTGATTTGGCCCACAGAGCCCAACCAGAAAAGAAAACCAGCACCTCATATCCCCAGCTCCTTCGCCTCTGTTCGGAAGAGCTAAGCTGCTGCAGTGCAGCTGTAGCAGCAACTACTAGCAGCGGGTACAGAAGAATTTTTTTTGTTTTTAGATTTTTTTTTTTAATATTTACAGAAATATTATAGCGCCGAAAAAATTTGCAAAACTAGACCCTGCCGCCCTTCGCAAGGGCGGCAAGCCGACGTGGCACACGTGCGCTGGACGGCCGTCCTCCTGCCCTCTTGCCGCCCTGGCAAAGGGCGGCAGGACCCCCTTGCCGCCCTTACAGAGGGCGGCAGGCCTGGCCGCCTATAAAGCCCAGCCAGCTCGAATTTTTTTTGTTTTTAGATTTTTTTTTTTAATATTTACAGAAATATTATAGCGCCGGAAAAAATTACAGAAATAGATCCTACCGTTCTTTGAAAGGGCGGTAAGATGACGTGGCACACGGCGCCGTGTGCGTCTTGACGGCGCGCACGGGCCGCGGTGTGCCGAGGGCTTGCCGCCCTCTGCAAGGGCGGCAACATCCTGCCAGCTCCAGGGTTTCAATTACTGCGGTAAACCGCGCGGTTACCGCGGTTACCGCGCTTACCGCGGGGTACGGTAAGGGGTAAACCGCGGTAACCGCGTCAAATTCAAATAAAATTGAAAAATAATTTGAATTTTTGATAAATTTTGTACGGTTTGTCGCGGTTTGTCACGGTTACCGCGGTTACCGTGCTTACCGCCGGGGCGCGGTAACCGCGGGCCCCGGCGGTAATTGAAACCCTGGTTAGCTCATGTGGCAACAGACTGTGCATCATCAGTACGGTATGTGTGTGTACGTGTACGTGCATATCTTCTAGATGGATCAACGTTGAGTTCGAAAGAAAGAAAGAAGAAACTTCCTGAAAAAATACGTGTCCCATGACCAAACCAAAGCTAGCTAGAAGCAACTGATCATCGAGCAAGATCAGATTAAGATGAGAAGTAAATAAGGACATGTAAAAAAATATTAGTATATGATAATTAGGTTTTATTTATTTTAAATTTGCACTGCAACTTCCCGAGTTTACACGCGTTTTTCAAAAATTCCAAAAGAGAACTACTCCGAAAAATTTCATAAACTTAATGACTACACTATCATTTTCGAAAGTTTCGAAAAATATTTTCGGACAACTCCAAAAATATACAGAATCTTATTTTGCTTCCCGAATTCCAAAAATCTTTCGGATAGCTCCGAAAATTTGCAGAAACCTAAATTTGTAGTGTATCTATACCATATTAAAAAGAAAGGAACCGTGGTGTCCGTTCTCACTAAAGCCGCTCCAAATAAAAACGCCTCCCTCTCTCTCGCTCTCTCTTATCTTCTCTCGCCTCAGCGCCTCACCGAAGCCGCCCGCGCCAGCCTCAGCGCCACATTTGGATTCTTCCAATGTGGCAACATGGATCGGGTATGACTTATGTGCTCCAATTTCTAGTACCAATTCTGAATACGCAGAACGCTAACTTGATCGTACATAATGATAACATGTTACATAGGCATATCGTTGGGTCTGCAAATTCGTTGAGTGGATAGATATGGAGATCCCACGAACCGATGGAACACGTTCCTACCCACTTAGCGAAACAAGGCCGGCCTAAACCCTAACACCATACAACTACCAACTCGTGCATACTACTGAGTGCAACGAGGCCACTTTCCCTTCCTCTGTGCATCGGGGTTCTCCTCCATTGCTGCCTTCACTCGCCGCGCACGCTCAAGCTTCCGCTCCCGCTCCTCCCTGTACGCAGCAACACGCCTCCTTTCCGCCTCAGCCTTGTGCTCTTTTTCTGCGGCCTCCTCCTTGCGTCTCTGCTCTATCTTCTCCTTGCGCTCTGCATCCCATTGCCGCATGTACTCCAAACGCTCCTTGTTTTGCGGCTTGATCTCGGTGTCGATCCACTGCTCAAAATCACATAGCGGTGGAGGGGTCTACAACAAATGTAATGTTTACTAACCAAATAAGTTGTTGAAGACTACTTCATACACCAAATAATCATTACAAAACATCAGTTCCTCACCATTAAGTTAATGCGGCGTATCTCAGGTGTTGGCTCAAACTCAAAATTGGCACACATCCAGTATCTCTGCATGTACGTCTCCTCTTCATCGGACTTGGCTACCTTGCAAGGATCACCGCACCAGCACATGGGCACTGGAACACCGCTAGGCAAAGGCAATGGGTTGAAGGCATTTCCAGTCTTCGGGCGACTACAAGTCAACAATAAATGAAACACCCTAACCCGTTAATCTAGGATTCCTCATTTCATGCACAACGAATAACACATAATATCACAAAAACGATTTATGTTACCTTGAGTTGGTAGCTTTTCCACGCCTTGGCATCCTACAGTTTAAAAATACAACTATAAAATATTGTAAACACCCTTAACACTTCTCATTGTACGGTCAAATATAGTACTACTACAAACCAAACGTGTGCACAACAAATCTAGTCTAAAATTATTCACACTTCTAAGTGCTACAGATCTACTCACAAATTTCAACATAACTACTAACAGTGCTACAGATCTACTCGCAAATAAACTAGGGTCCGTATCTAAGTGCTACAAATCTACTCACAAATTTCAAATACATGGTAATTACACTAGTATGCGACACAAAATATAACCATACGTCCGAATATTGTACTAACCTGCGCTCGAATAAGCACAGCAACAATGCTTCGCAGCTCTTCTCCTTCTTAGTCACCTCTCTTTTTTTTCCTTCGGTTGGACCGGTTGAAATGAGCACCCTGCCACTCTATATATGGGCGGAGTAAGGCCTTCCGCCCTTATAGAGGGCGGAATTCTCGCCGAAAGTAAGATTGGACATATGCTGATGTGACATGTAAGGGCATGAGAAGCCATTCCGCAGTCGTATCGCACGCGAATAAAGAAAGCTGCATCGGCTCGACCGAAAGTACTCGTCCATGTGGCGAAAGGGACTCCTGTTTTTGGAAAACGTAACAGCGAAGTGTAGGAATGCGAGTCCCGAATATAAACAACAACATATTCAGTTTACAACCATATAGTACAAGANATTTTTTTTTTTAATATTTACAGAAATATTATAGCGCCCAAAAAATTTGCAAAACTAGACCCTGCCGCCCTTCGCAAGGGCGGCAAGCCGACGTGGCACACGCCGCAGTAGACGGCGCGGGACGGCCGTCCTCCTGCCCTCTTGCCGCCCTGGCAAAGGGCGGCAGGACCCCCTTGCCGCCCTTACAGAGGGCGGCAGGCCTGGCCAAAGCTCGAATTTTTTTTGTTTTTAGATTTTTTTTTTAATATTTACAGAAATATTATAGCGCCGGAAAAAATTACAGAAATAGATCCTACAGTTCTTTGAAAGGGCGGTAAGATGACGTGGCACACGGCGCCGTGTGCGTCTTGACGGCGCGCACGGGCCGCGGTGTGCCGAGGGCTTGCCGCCCTCTGCAAGGGCGGCAACATCCAGGGTTTCAATTACTGCGGTAAACCGCGCGGTTACCGCGCTTACCGCGGGGGTACGGTAAGGGGTAAACCGCGGTAACCGCGTCAAATTCAAATAAAATTGAAAAATAATTTGAATTTTTGATAAATTTTGTACGATTTGTCGCGGTTTGTCACGGTTACCGCGGTTACCGTGCGGTAACCGTGCTTACCGCCGGGGCGCGGTAACCGCGGCCCCGGCGGTAATTGAAACCCTGGTTAGCTCATGTGGCAACAGACTGTGCATCATCAGTACGGTATGTGTGTGTACGTGTACGTGCATATCTTCTAGATGGATCAACGTTGAGTTCGAAAGAAAGAAAGAAGAAACTTCCTGAAAAAATACGTGTCCCATGACCAAACCAAAGCTAGCTAGAAGCAACTGATCATCGAGCAAGATCAGATTAAGATGAGAAGTAAATAAGGACATGTAAAAAAATATTAGTATATGATAATTAGGTTTTATTTATTTTAAATTTGCACTGCAACTTCCCGAGTTTACACGCGTTTTTCAAAAATTCCAAAAGAGAACTACTCCGAAAAATTTCATAAACTTAATGACTACACTATCATTTTCGAAAGTTTCGAAAAATATTTTCGGACAACTCCAAAAATATACAGAATCTTATTTTGCTTCCCGAATTCCGAAAATCTTTCGGATAGCTCCGAAAATTTGCAGAAACCTAAATTTGTAGTGTATCTATACCATATTAAAAAGAAAGGAACCGTGGTGTCCGTTCTCACTAAAGCCGCTCCAAATAAAAACGCCTCCCTCTCTCTCGCTCTCTCTTATCTTCTCTCGCCTCAGCGCCTCACCGAAGCCGCCCGCGCCAGCCTCAGCGCCACATTTGGATTCTTCCAATGTGGCAACATGGATCGGGTATGACTTATGTGCTCCAATTTCTAGTACCAATTCTGAATACGCAGAACGCTAACTTGATCGTACATAATGATAACATGTTACATAGGCATATCGTTGGGTGTGCAAATTCGTTGAGTGGATAGATATGGAGATCCCACGAACCGATGGAACACGTTCCTACCCACTTAGCGAAACAAGGTCGGCCTAAACCCTAACACCATACAACTACCAACTCGTGCATACTACTGAGTGCAACGAGGCCACTTTCCCTTCCTCTGTGCATCGGGGTTCTCCTCCATTGCTGCCTTCGCTCGCCGCGCACGCTCAAGCTTCCGCTCCCGCTCCTCCCTGTACGCAGCAACACGCCTCCTTTCCGCCTCAGCCTTGTGCTCTTTTTCTGCGGCCTCCTCCTTGCGTCTCTGCTCTATCTTCTCCTTGCGCTCTGCATCCCATTGCCGCATGTACTCCAAACGCTCCTTGTTTTGCGGCTTGATCTCGGTGTCGATCCACTGCTCAAAATCACATAGCGGTGGAGGGGTCTACAACAAATGCAATGTTTACTAACCAAATAAGTTGTTGAAGACTACTTCATACACCAAATAATCATTACAAAACATCAGTTCCTCACCATTAAGTTAATGCGGCGTATCTCAGGTGTTGGCTCAAACTCAAAATTGGCACACATCCAGTATCTCTGCATGTACGTCTCCTCTTCATCGGACTTGGCTACCTTGCAAGGATCACCGCACCAGCACATGGGCACTGGAACACCGCTAGGCAAAGGCAATGGGTTGAAGGCATTTCCAGTCTTCGGGCGACTACAAGTGAACAATAAATGAAACACCCTAACCCGTTAATCTAGGATTCCTCATTTCATGCACAACGAATAACACATAATATCACAAAAACGATTTATGTTACCTTGAGTTGGTAGCTTTTCCACGCCTTGGCATCCTACAGTTTAAAAATACAACTATAAAATATTGTAAACACCCTTAACACTTCTCATTGTACGGTCAAATATAGTACTACTACAAACCAAACGTGTGCACAACAAATCTAGTCTAAAATTATTCACACTTCTAAGTGCTACAGATCTACTCACAAATTTCAACATAACTACTAACAGTGCTACAGATCTACTCGCAAATAAACTAGGGTCCGTATCTAAGTGCTACAAATCTACTCACAAATTTCAAATACATGGTAATTACACTAGTATGCGACACAAAATATAACCATACGTCGGAATATTGTACTAACCTGCGCTCGAATAAGCACAGCAACAATGCTTCACAGCTCTTCTCCTTCTTAGTCACCTCTCTTTTTTTCCTTCGGTTGGACCGGTTGAAATGAGCACCCTGCCACTCTATATATGGGCGGAGTAAGGCCTTCCGCCCTTATAGAGGGCGGAATTCTCGCCGAAAGTAAGATTGGACATCTGCTGATGTGACATGTAAGGGCATGAGAAGCCATTCCGCAGTCGTATCGCACGCGAATAAAGAAAGCTGCATCGGCTCGACCGAAAGTACCCTGCCACTCTATATATGGGCGGAGTAAGGCCTTCCACCCTTATAGAGGGCGGAATTCTCGCCGAAAGTAAGATTGGACATATGCTGATGTGACATGTAAGGACATGAGATGCCATTCCGCAGTCGTATCGCACGCGAATAAAGAAAGCTGCATCGGCTCGACCGAAAGTACTCGTCCATGTGGCGAAAGGGACTCCTGTTTTTGGAAAACGTAACAGCGAAGTGCAGGAATGCGAGTCCCGAATATAAACAACAACATATTCAGTTTACAACCATATAGTACAAGAATGTAAAGAAAAATAAAGAAATGTCTGCTCTACTGGCCGTGACTCGCGCCGCGACCCCGCTTGGTCCTCCGGGCCTGTGCTCGCACGTGGTCCTGGGAGTAAGTGAAGCGATCCGGTGGGACAGCACGGGTAGCGCGAGGGTCTGGGAGTGGGGTGGAGGGCGACTGCTCCTGCGTGTGCACCGGCGGTGCGCCTCCAAGCTGTGAGGGACCGATAATGTCCGGGAAGTCGAAGTCACTAAGGTCGAAGTGCGTGGCGGAAGCCCACCCGTGCTCGGACGAAGTCCCGGTAGGACCCTGCCAAGACGTGCCGGGCGGCTGTGACGAAGTCCCGGCGTCCTGCCAGAACTGCGCAGACAGCGAGGCCGACGCAACAGACGTGCCGCCCGGCTGTGACGAACTCCCGGCGTCCTGCCAAAACTGTGTAGACAGCGAGGCCGACGCACCTGCCTGTGACGATGACCCCGCAGCCTGCCAGGAGTGGGCGCCCGGCGTCGTCCCAGGCTGAGCGAAGCCTACACATCGACGACGCGACACTTGTAAGCTTACACATAAATTGAGTATCAATTGATTGATGATGTACAAATAGACCTTGAATATACGTACCTCCGAAGGGAGGGGGTGTCGGCCTAGGAACGTGCGCAGCTGGACGAGGAGCAGTCGGTCGGGGACGCACCTGTGGTGCTGCGTCTGCCTGAGCAACGTCGGCAGCACGACAGGTCAGCGCACGGAGAACCGAGCGCATCGAGTCCCGTATCCGCGTGTACGTCGACAGGTGCTCGTCTGCCCCCACCTCAATCCCCGCGCCTAACCGTTGGATCGCCGTTGTAGCATCAACGACGACCCTGTTGCACTCAACGGCCTGCACGGTTAATTACAACGTAAATATTCGTAGCCTTTGTCCAACAGAAAGGATGATGAGACGATGGTGCGATGCAAGGTACTCACCGCACGAGCGAAGTCCTGGTCGCGGTGCCTGGCGTAGAGGTCTCTGGCGCTCGCGGCGTGGGCCTGTTGCTCCGTCGGAGCGTAGGTGACTCTAGTACGGGTGCGTGGCTGGTACCAACGTAGGTACGCCTCATACCCCTCCTCCGTGTGTGGCTCTCCCGCGTGGTCCACGACCTCCTCGGTAGCAAGCAACCAGTCGTCGAGAAAAGGCCCCAACTTGGCAGGCCAGTGACCAGCTGAGTGCTGACCCTTGCGCGAGTACCTGCAAATTAATGTATTGTATTAGGGCGAACGACAAACAAAGCAAATTATTATGGACAGCCCGATGTTAATGCAACATATTAAATCGTAGTAAAACGGCTTACCGGTGAACGGCAGCCGTGACGCCCGCCGGAAACGGGACTGGAAAGGACTGACGGAAGCCGAACTGCCGCATCACGCGGTAAGGTGCGTGCGGCTCGACACAGATGTCGAACACCATCGGAACCGTAGTCATCCAGTACGCCTGGTCCCTCGTGCAGAGTGTGGACAGGCCTAGCGGCGCCCGACTGTGGGTAAGCAAGGCACTGTAGGGCTCCCACACTACGTCCGTCGGCAGAAGGCGGTCGAACTCCATCACAAACTCCGCGTACGACCGCCTAACCTGCACGTGAGCCCATCGGCGCTGCAATACAATAAGGTCAGTGTGACGTAGGATGAAGTTAACAATAGTAGGACAACATTACCAAATACTAGCGACGTACCTGACGCCGGCACCACAGAGTACCCATCGTTGGGTAGTCGACCGCCGGTCTGTTCTCGTACAGCGACGCGTCGTAAGGGTGGTGCTCCACAAGGGGGCGGCCGATCGCAAACCTCTCAGCCGCCCAAAGAGAAATGAAGAGAGGGCACCCACCGAAGATCGCGCCAGGGTCCGTCCTGGTACAAGCCTCGCAGAGGCCACGGTACTGAGCCGCCAGCAACGCGGAGCCCCAACTCCACTGAGGCACCTCACCGACCGCGGCGTCGGCGATGCTCCTGGCGTAGTGCACGAGACCCCGGTCGACCGAGTGTCCGTGACTACCACAGAACATCACCCACCCAAAAAGCCACAACAAGTACGCCTCCAAACAACGGCTGAAGGAGTACTCGTCGGCCTCCTCCGGTAGCTGGTCAACCTGCAAGCGTTGGATGAAATGTTAGGCACTTTACAAGTTACGTACATAATACACGTCAGTTTAGGTAGAAAGAACTTACAGTGAACTGAAGCAGCCACCTCTTCGTAGGCCCGGTGTTGCGGTGCTGCTGCAACGGCTCGAGCGGTAGACCTGGTAGGCGCTGCACGGGTGCGAAACGTGCCGTCAGCTCGTCCTTCCAGTCCACACCCATGTCAACTGGCCCGACAGCGTCTCCCGCGAGCGGTAGCCCCAACAAGTACGAGACATCCTGCAGGGTAGGGGCTACCTCACCGCACGGCAGGTGAAAAGTGTGCGTCTCCGGCCTCCACCGGTCGACCAACGCTGCTAGGAGGGACCTGTCCGGGTCCCAACGTCTCATCACGTCAGCGTCGCCGGTCGCGGCCTCAACTAGCCGAGCCAACGGTAAGAGACCGGCCTCACGCAACCTGCGAAAGCGAAATAATACCAGACGTTAAAATGAACACATTGCTAAGCCCCCTCCACCGTAGTAAGGTAAGCCCGGTGTCGTGAACACAGTAAAACCATACCTCTCGACGAAGGAGTCGTGAACCAAAAGTCGCTCGCGTGACGACCGTGGACGGAACGTCCCAAGCTGAGCCCCCTCCACCGCAGTAAGGTACGACCGGTGGCGCTGATCTATCGCCGGATCCAACAACTCAGGATGTGCCATCTCTGCAAGTAACGTGTTACATGTTAGGGTAAATAAGAAGGTAATAATATAATTGTAAAAACAAGTTATCTGAAACGGAAGAATACTTATAGAGACATACAAGAGTGCAGATTATTGAGAACATAACTTTCGTTACACAAAGGCACGTAACGAGAATGAAATAACATAAAACAAAATTACAAGCCGTAAAACATAAAGACATTACATGCGGAAGTCTAACAAGTGGTTCGCAACACAACACAATGCGAACATATCGATAAGTTCGAACGAAATTACAAGCAAAGCCTTTTGCCAACATACAACACACGAACTACACCACGTAACCGGTCGTTCCACGAGAACGTCTAGGACGGGGTCGCCTTGAAGTAGTGCCTTCACCCATAGGGCGAGCTCCATCTGCTGCTGATCCTGATAGACCTGCCTCCGCCGCACTTGGTTTTT
>BDMV01000001.1:51959500-52168020 GCA_008326285.1 Oryza officinalis | reverse complement strand
TGGCACAACCAGAGGGAAATCGGCTTCAGGCAGTGCTGATCTCTTGGCAACTTTGATGGTGTGCAGATTGAGCCATAACTGTAATAGCCACCAAGGTCCACCTGTGCCGATTATTGAGTTGGTAGCAAGCTTAGCCGATGCATTGCTTAATGTTTGATATAAATAACCCAGGAGGTATTTGCCTAGTGGGAATTGCTTTTTGTTAACTAGAGCTTCGGCTATATGTTGCCAATTGGTGGTGGAACCGCAGCTTGAACCACAAAACAGAAACTTTTCCAACCACATCAAGAGGAAGGCTGCGTGTTCCTTAGGAGTGACAGGGCCAGATCCCATGTTCAGAGAGATGAATCCGCTCCAACCTCCAATGCTTCTGGTTTTGAAAGAAAATTGGTTTTTGCTGTTCAAGCTGATGGGGTTAGCCGATGAGGTGACATCCAGCCCAGTTATCATGGTGATGTCCAGAAGAGTTGGGGTCATTGGTCCTTGGTTGAAGAGGAAAGCATTCAAGGTGTTGGACCAAAAATAGCTGGCAGCCGATAGCATGGGTTCATCTTTGGCTAAATCGGCTATGGTTAGGGCTAAGCACTGAGCAATACCGATTTCTTCCCAATGAGTTTGTTTGCTAGCTGATATCCTTTTGTACCAATCAGACCAAGTCTTGACAGCCGATGGCCAGGATTTAAAAGNTGTTGATGCAAAAAACACACACTGGCCTGGGAGATCTGCTTAGCTCCAGTGCAGGTCCAAAGACTTCTTTCGGGTTCTAGGCGTGCCAATTGGTTTGATCCTGCAACCAATAAGAAACAAAGAAAGTGCAATTAAATCCACCAATGATAGCCGATCGGCTGGTTTACCGATGACATATCATTGAGCATTGAGCCGATGCAAGATGCATTAAATCGGCTATAACAGATAAAGCAAGATAAAGCTAAATCTACTCAATCGGCTGTAGATATCAACAAAATATAATCTAAGTCTCAAAACATATTTAAACTAAGTGATTGGGATAGATCGGACAGGGCGCCGAGACAGTATAAATCACTTATGCCTAAATATATTATGAAGCGTAGATTACACAAGCTCATAGCATAACCGATTAAGCAAATCTAACATGTATCGGCTAGTACTCCGATACCACTTTATACAGAGATATTACCATGAACAAAATATATTAAACAAACTGTCAAACTAGTGTTAAGATGACCCTAACCAGATTTGACAACAAGCTCAATATATTTTACTAAGTTAATATCTCGATATAAAGGGCAGATTTAATATATCAAGATAACAAGACAATTAAACCAGGTAAGGTCGGCTGAAACCCCGACGCTATCTCTATTAGTAATCATAGACAGGCTAGGGACTATGGTTCTAAACATGATTTAGTAGGTCAAACCTAACTGATGCAGCACCAAATATGTAAAGAAACACAATGCCTAGATGATCAAGTCGATGAAAACCTTTTCGAGATGGTAGATATATTGTGTAATCTAAACCAGCATCAATATATAACTCTATCGGCTAGTTTTCTGTAGAACAGTTATTAACCAATCTGAGTTATATGCTGATATCAATCTAGATTATACAATATATATGATAACTCGACGATTTACGCAAACAAGATTAGAGTGTCATGAAGATGGAAGCACTAATCCCGAGAGCGCAAGCCGCCATAACAAGTTTTACCTCTTGCTGGAGATCGAAACCGATGCAGCCCAACTCGAAAGCAAGAACTCGTCGAAAAAACGATGAAAGAGTAAAGGTGGCGATGCGCCGAAGTTGTTGTATTGATCTGTTTTTCTTTACACGAACCTGGGCTTAATTTATACCCAGAACTCCACAATAAGTCCTTATCGGACACGACCCCTATCTCTATTACAACTCACATTAAAGACAGTTTCCTAATACAGACTCTAACCGACAGTATCTACTAGGAAACTAACATTATATCCTAAGCAATAGATACAATTCCCTTCTTCGGACCCAATCCGTATATGGGAATCCTCATGAAGCTCACCAACCAACCCCGACAAAGACTCTGTTATCCTTTCGTCGGAATCGGCTACATCGGCTATCCTTGTCCGACTCTGTCTCAGCCGATGGTCACAATAGCCGATTCGGTCACCAGTCGATAGACACCGTAGCCGATTCGGTCACCAACCGATTCTTGCTCTGTTTTGGTAACCGCCAGCTTCCTCCAAATCCGCTTTGATTCTATCTTCAGATCAATATTTGATTTACCAAATTTGGTCGTTAACACATGCCCCCCAAGTCCGCGATATTTGGAATGTTGCGGATTTGCTTGAATCCTCTCCGAATCGATCTAGGGTTCCGCTTCTATTTCAACCGTTATCACACACCCTCTTTAAATAGCCACCACCACTTGAAGTTCTTCACGCCGTTACCCCCGTCTTCACCGCTTCAGCCATAATCGCCTCAATTCTCGCAATAGCCTCATTAGATTCTCCGGCGACCAAACAAGCGATTCCCCGGTCAGCAACAACTCCATCTCCGACAATGTCGTCTTCCGCCGCTCCTTCAAGTGCTCCGGTCATCGAGTTTCCTGAGGTAACCCTATCTGCCAAATTCCATCCTTTGTCATAGATTAGTTTTCCTTTGCGATTCATTTCTTCTCCCCTTTCTTTTCTGTAGCACCTCTCGCATCAAGTTGCAATCCCAAGTCTAATTCATCCCGGACCTGCACTGGAGCTAAGCAGATCTCCCAGGCCAGTGTGTGTTTTTTGCATCAACAACCGGAGTATCTGTTGTCCGTCGAGTTATTGAACCTAGAGGTCTTCTACTACCTCATTACTCTAATGGAGCAACTCTAGTGTATATTATCCAAGGTTAGTGCATCTATTTAAGTATATATTGAATAATCGTTGCTTTTATATCTTTTTATTAATGTGGAATCCTGGATTTGTAGGTAGAGGTATAACAGGACCAACTTTCCCAGGATGTCCTGAGACTTACCAACAACAGTTTCAACAATCTAGGCAAGACCAATCATTCGAGGGCCAACGCCAAAATCATAAATTCATAGATGAACATCAGCAGATCCATCATTTTAGACAGGGAGATATTGTTGCATTACCTGCTGGTATAGCTCATTGGTGCTACAATGATGGTGATGTACCAATTGTTGCCATATACATCACTGATATATACAACAGTGCTAACCAGCTTGATCCTAGACAAAGGGTAATTAATCATAGCTTATTTATTGTCAACAACCCAAGTGTTCTTTGAATTTGTTTGATTTATTGCACTTCTCTCTTTGACATGCTAATTTATTTTATTTATGGATTGATAGGATTTCTTTTTAGCCGGCAACAATAAGATTGGTCAACAATTGTATAGATCCGAGGCAAGGGAGAGTTCGAAGACCATCTTTGGTGGATTTAGTGTTGAACTGCTTAGTGAGGCTCTTGGCATTAGTAGTGGAGTAGCAAGGCAACTCCAATGTCAAAATGATCAACGAGGAGAAATAGTCCTTGTCGAGCATGGGCTTGCATTCCTAAAACCATATGCATCGGTGCAAGAGCAACAACAAGAACAGGTGCAACCAAGTGAGTATGGACAGACACAATATCAACAAAAACAATTTCAAGGTGGTTGCTCCAATGGTTTGGATGAGACCTTTTGTAGCATGAGGGTAAGACAGAATATCGACAACCCGAACCTCGCTGATACATACAACCCCAGAGCAGGAAGGATCACATATCTAAATGCACAGAAGTTTCCAATTCTTAATCTTTTACAGATGAGTGCCGTGAAAGTAAATTTGTACCAGGTAAAAGCACATGATATATTATCTTCACAAGGAAAAGCTTTTAAAAGATTATGCTGACAACTTTTTATAATATTTTTGTTGTAGAATGCGCTCCTTTCACCTTTTTGGAACATCAATTCTCATAGCGTTGTCTATATTACTCAAGGCCGTGCCCGGGTTCAAGTTGTCAACAACAATGGAAAGACAGTGTTCGATGGAGAGCTTCGTCCCGGGCAGCTGCTAATTATACCACAACACCATGTAGTTGTGAAAAAGGCACAAAGAGAAGGATGCTCATATATTGCATTCAAAACCAACCCTAACTCCATCGTTAGCCAAATCGTGGGAAAGAATTCCATCTTCCGTGCGCTTCCTAACGATGTTTTGGCAAATGCATATCGTATCTCAAGAGAAGAAGCTAGGAGACTCAAGCACAACAGGGGAGAGGAGTCAGGCGTGTTCACTCCTAGTCATGCCTACAGGAGCTTTTAAGATATCATGACTGCGTCATTATAGACTTGGATTGCTAGGGATGGTTTCCAAATAAATTAGAAGAAATAAAAGACTGCATGCTGATTGCTTTGCAGCTATGTAATATTGGATGGTTGGAATAAGAACAATAATAATTTTGTTTCCCGTCTAAGTAGCTATATTAAACATTATGAGTACACAAGTCTCATTTATCTAATTAACAATCAATACATATATAACCATGTGGCTTCAAGAAATATTAACTTTTTATCCATAAAAAGGAGTGTAAGAGATAGTGACTTGCATATATGTCATAATGAATGTGAGAGGATTATTTTCCATCACTTTTATGAACACGGTTAAAGTTTTGACATATATGCAAACAACTTTGTAACCTTTCAAAGATTGAAACATGTTAGCTTGTTTGTAGATCATATGGGAAAAAAGCATATCACTTATCTATTATATACATTAAAAGTTGGCTTTGACAAGCTTTTTGAGCGCCACACACAAGAGTTCGGCATGTCAGAAGCAACAACAAATATCCAAAATTTTGGATTTGAGCATGTCCAAACCAATCACATCATTCGATTCACTACGCCTAGTTTACATCATGTATTGTAGTACCCATATTTTACTCCAAAAAAGAATGAACTATTCCAAAACAATTTAAGGGTGAAACTTTTATATCTAGGTTATTACCGGTTTAAAAGCCAATACTGCAAAATAAACTATGATGAATAAATCCTAAAATCAACTCTAAAATCTAAAACTAAGTTTCAAACATTCAAATTTTGGTTGCAGCTGATAAGCCAACAAACACACAATCGATCATGTTCCTTTCCTCTTAGTTCTTGAGGATTATGGATTATCATGAACATGCTTCCCAAGCTCCTCAACGGTGCATTTTTTGCAAAAGTTTTCTATATATAAGTTTCTTATAATACTTTTTTAAAATAACTTTTCAATTTTTAATAGTTAATTTATCCTTTATATCTTGGAATATCATCATAATCAATCATCCATTTAGCTTAAAAGAACTGAGCCTCTAACCAAAAATCACATTGTTTTCCTATAGCAAAGGGCATTACTATCTTTACGGCTGAGAAATAAGTGGTAGAAAACATGTTCTTTTCTACTTCACTGGATTTTTGCCGTGGATTATTTGTTCCACACCTTTGAGAATATGTTTTCTTAAAAAAAAACTTTCTTCTGATGCATTGCTTAGACCACTTATTCTAAGCCATTTGTAAGTTTAGATTCAAAATATTTAATTTATCCCATAATAAAGTAGATAGCTCGTGACAATAATCCAATCAATAATCTCGAACAGGTAGAAACCGCTACGTATATTTGAATTCAAATTAGCCGCACCCAGTAGGTAAGGCAATGCCGTTGTATCACTTTTTGTATTATACCTTTGCTCTAGGTCATTGGTTAGCATAGGCTAAATTACGTGCCAGGGCAACAAGGGACACACCTTCTGTTCTCTTCTCAGATGAACACTAGTAGGATAAATTGCTTCACAAGACTCACTTCCAACCTTTGGTAGACAAAGCGGCAAATAGACTGCCACACTGGGAAGGAAAAAGTCCTAAACCAAGCCAGGAGATGCACCTTAGTCAAATAGGTCCTCACTTCACAGCCTATCTATCACCTCACGTCGATCAGACTACCAAAAGCTTCCATACATGCTCTGGACAAAATAACAAGATTCGTTTGGTCCGATGGAGAGAATGTGACAAGGGGGAAATGCAAGGTGAATTGGGAGTGAGTTTGCAGACCAAAGGAGCAAGGAGGGCTAGGAGTACTTGACCGGCAACGTTTTGCTCGTGCCCTACGCGTACAATGGCTTTGGTGCGAGTTGAGAGAACCAAACAAACCTTGGCAAGGGTTGTGTAACGCCCCTCAAATAATTGAGAGAAAAAGAAAGAGAAAGAGCAAAAAAGGGAAAATAGAAAGAGCAAAAGCAATGGCTAGCTAGCCCAGCAGCAACAAAAAAAAGCATGTTGGCTGGCTAGCAGTCAAACCCTATAGCATGTTGAGTTACTGTAGTGAAATTTAGTCCCACCTCACCCAACCAGAGAGAGCTTGCCCTGCTTATAAGGATGAATGCCTCGTGACTACAACTCCAGTTAGAACTTTTTGCGTGAAGCGGGGACGAAAATGCATTTGAGTTAAAAGTGTAGGTGTGATCCAACTAGATGAGTTGGGTCTAGAATCAGGTTGCCAACCCTTGCGACAAGACAAATGCCCTAACAAACAACAAATCATGATCTATAGTCTTTAGTGTTCACTACCTTGAGACACTTCCAAGAATTCGTTGAGCTTTGGTCGCTCTTGCACACAGTGCAACTACATCTAGACATTGAAGATGCAATCCGATGGAAGTTCATAGAGCAGGGCCACTACACCATAAAATCCGCGTACTAGATGCAATTCGTAGGTACAATTATGACCGACTACAAAAAAGCAAATCTGAGATGCTTGGACGTCATCAAAATACAAATTCTTCTCGTGGCTAATCATCTATAACAGAGTTTGGATGGCCCTAGCATCCCCTGGAAACGACGATCCACGTGTTGGCACACTGCCGGCTCTCCAAAAGATTTGGGGTGCAATTGACATTTAGGCCCATGTACATATTCAATCCTTAGAATGGTCAGATTGTACAACAGTTTAGGATTGGTGGGTTGCAATCCTCTCGGTGCTAAACACGCCAAAGAAACCACTCAGTCGATGGTGATACTAGTTTTCTAGGAGCTTCAGAAAGAAAGGAACTTGCGTGTGTTTTTTAGAAGCCTGGCTAACATCCACGAAAACATCCTATCGAAAATCAAGGAGGAAGCAAAACTTTGGCTCAATGCAAAACGCCTAAACCACACTCTTTTGAGCTATATCCGTTGAGAGAACAGCCTTTGCACACTCTGTTCTTCTGCTATATCAGTACGTACAAAGCAATCTTTTTGCCTTCCAAAAAAAAGAGTAAATTTCACATTGCAACATATATTTTTACCAAAGTTTCACAATGGAAAATGGCCAAACCAACCTTTTCACTTAACACCACATATCTTTGCACTAGTTGGCACTTTGGACTTGGGTTGAGCACATCAAAGGAAGTTATGAGAGAAAAGCTAGTTCAAATCATCATTTTTAGTGCCATAGTATTAAGATAAATATCTTTAGAAAAAATTAGCAAATCACAAAACAACTTTTTCAGCAAAACACACTTAAATAATGATGTGAACATGTTTAAAAGTGTCACAAAATGATCTATATATAGGGGCAAATGAATAAAAATAAAATAGAAAATAGAACTAGTTAATTACCACTCACACTGAAAAGAAGGAAGAAAACATAAAATGTTTTGCCTTTTATAATTATTTCTGTGTAAATCATATGAAGTTCTCTCACATATTTGCTTGTTTTGCTCACCCCTAGTCCAAACTAAAAACTTATGTAAAGATGGTTGTATTCTTTTGAAGGGATTAGGAACCTCTCCCCTCCACACACACAATGGAGCGATGGATTAACACATGATTAATTAAGTATCAGTTAAAAAAAATTTTAAAAAGTAGATTAGTATGATTTTTAAAACAATTTTTCTATAAAAACTTTTTAAAAAAACATATCGTTTAGTAGTTTAAGAAGCATGCGTGGAAAAGATGAGAGATGTGAGTTAGGAACTTAGGCTAAAGAACACGCCGTATAGTGTTAAGTGAAAACATTAATTTAACCCTAGTTCATCATAACACCTTGATCAAAATATATGGTTCAATATAAAATTTACTTAAGAAAAACGTAAATGAAAGACGTTTTCAAAAATCAAAATGCAGCTCCCTCCGAGCCAAGCCGTTGGCTGCTTGTCAAACGTCCAATCCGTCAGGCTTACCACACTCCTACTGCACCTAGCCTGACGAGATAAAAAGGTTGCAAAGAAAGTTAAGAGTTTTTAGCCGTTGCGCTAGTGCCGTTTGATCATGGACTTATTAAATTTTTAATGTATGTCACATCGGATGTTTGAATGCTAATTAAAAGTATTAAACATAGACCAATAATAAAACTAATTGCATAAATGAGTGCTATTTCACGAGACGAATCTAATGAGCCTAATTAATCCATAATTAGCATATGTTTACTGTAACATCACATCGGCTAAACATGGATTAATTAGGCTCATTAGATTCGTCTCGCAAAAAAATCTAAGGTTATGAATGGGTTTTATTTTTAGTCTACGTTTAATACTTCTAATTAGTGTACAAACATCCGATGTGACAGGAACTTAAAAAGGTTCCTGATCCAAACAGGTTGAGCTAGCAGCAACCAGCAAGAAGAAGAGAGGGGGGCAAATAGCAATGGAGCACAGCGCCGGGCAGAGGAGCTACGTAGCCATCAATGCCACCGTCGATCTGGAGGTAGTCGACTGCACCGTCTGCTGTCATCCCCTCAAGCCTCCAGTCTTGCAGGTACTCAATCTTCCTTGTCTCTTATCTTGTAAAAATGGTTTCTTTTCTGTGTTCTTACCATGGATGGATGAACAGGTGCCACCTCTGCGCCATGGACACCCAGTACAACCGCTGCTTCGCCGTGGAGCAAATCCTGAGGTCCATCCTTGTGCCTTGCCGCAACGCCGGCTACGGGTCCGACGCCCAGATGGCCTACCACGATAGCGACAGGCACGAGGACGGGTGCCCGCACGCGCCGTGCTTCTGCCCGGAGCCCGGGTGCGGCTTCGCCGGCGCGGCCTCGTCACTGCTCGCGCACTTCGCCGGCGGCCACGGCTGGCCGCCCGCCACGGAGTACAGGCGCGCCAGGGCGTTCGACCTCCAGGTCCAGGAGGGCAAGCGGGTCCTCCGCGACGTGGACGGCGGCCACCTATTCCTGGTCGACGTCGCGGCGGGCGGNGGCCCCGCCAGCCTCGCCGGCGCCGTGCTCCTCCTGGAGCCCCATGCCGGCGCGAAGCCCAAGTTCGAGTGCCGCGTCGCGTTCCACTGCCGCGCCACGGGGTGGCGGTCGTCGTCGGAGTTCCCGGTGAGGAGCACGGCCCTCTCCGGTGGGTCGTTGCCGACCGACTGCTACGCGTTCGTCGTGCCCAGGGTCGCTCATCCGCCCGCCACCGCCAGCATCATCGTGTCCGTCCGCGACGTCTCCAAGAAACGACAACGCAACGGTGACATTCGGCAACACCTGAAGTCCCGGGTCAACTAATTATATGCATCTCTAAACCTAGTACTACTACCTTAATCCTCTAGTACAATGTACCAACTAATCATCACCCTAATCCTCTAGTACAATGTACCAGCTAATCGTCACCCTGATGATGCTTGATCTTCCACAATGTACGAACGAATCATCCCCCTAGTGATGAGGTGAGCGAGCACTGCGCAGAAGTAAAATTTGTTTTGGTTTTGTCAAGTAGCAGCTTCAACAAAATCATTGACATTCTTTTCCTATTTACAAGGAATTTCATTAAGTTCACCGACTCATTTTCAATGTATAAGGACCTCTTTCCCCAGTTCACTAACCTACAACACACAACAAGGTATTCGGTAATGTGCGAATTTAAATCGACAATAGAACATGGCGCACATCTGCATATGATTTACTACGAGCACTGAAGTTGTTCTTTCATATGATAAATCCAAAACTTCCCTTCTTGTCTTGACTTCTAATTGGTTCCTGAGGTCCAAACAACTTGCATCTCCTCGGAATTGTTGGTGTTGTTGCCCTCTAAAGTAGAACTGCAAGGCCCAGCTTGTACCGTTTCTATGTCTAGGTATGTTTCCACTGGAGATCCGTTATGCTGCTCAACTTCATCTCTTCTAGATACTGGAGCATCAGCTTCGCCACTGAAAGTTGTAGCCATTTTTTCATTCAAATTGATGCCACCAGACCTATCATCTTCGGGAATTGAAATAGGGTAAGAGGTTAAAGCTTCTACATTCACTTCATGATGCTGCCCAGTTTCACAGCTTTCTGAAAATATAACAGTATTTGCTGTTTGAGAAAAATAGGAAGATTCTTTATTAGCAGCCCCTGAGTCAACTTCTCCCTTCCCAGCACCTGGATTGCCGGTAAGTTCTGCATGCACTGTCCCCAGTCCTATTTTTGCAGAAGACCTGTCGTACAGACTACTTTCTGTGCTCAAGATTGCTGGACGAATCTCCATACCAATATCAAAAAGAGATGAACCCTCTGGTTTACTAGTATTTGTTTCAGCTTCACAATCTACTGAAGAGGACAGATTTATATTTTCTAGTGAAGACCCCTGATGTTGTGTATTTTGGCTGCTCATGTTTGCTTCAGGGTCAATTGCTGCTTCATCACTAGCATTTAATCCCACATCGTCGTCATCCGAAGCATCATCAAGGCACTCTGTCTGTATTGTTTCCACGTCTGGTTCCTGCGATGTTCCCTGAAGCTCAACACCACCAGTAGATGTTAGAAGAGTATCCCTTCTCACAACATTAAACAGAATACCATTTTCAATCTTTTCGGGTTGCAGTAAGTCGCCTTCAGAAACCATGATACTTGTTGAACAACCAAATGGAGATCTAGGGACATTACTATCATGAGGATCATAACCTGAATTGCCCAAGCTCCTATCAGGAGTAATAGGCATTGCACTGCTGTCAACAGATTCTCTACCAATTGCCTGAGAAACCAAGAAATTAGTATTTGGTGTTACAACATCAGTTCTGTCTTCCCTCGATGAAATTGTTCTGAACTCTGTGTCAATCTCAAGATTCTGAACAAAACTGACGAATTTGTTGGCTGAGGCTGTCCTCATAAGAGGGCCACCACTTCTTGTCCATGAGTTTAAGTCTATACTCTCAGATTCACTGTCACTGCCATCATGTACATTTTGTTGGACATGATGGTTTTTGTTAGATGGTCCAGCAATTCCCCCATCTGCATGATGGTTTGTACGAGGAGATATAAGGAATTCCTCTTCAAGGGAACCAGATGAATTCTCTCTTGCTATTAGATTCCATGATGGAATCCTTCTAGATGGGCAGAGTCTGATTGTAGGACCATGTCCTTGTGAAGCGGCTGCTCTTTCCGCGCTTCTCTTTAGCCTACGCATATGGTTCAACAGGGCAACACATTCATCTAGTACCAGCTCAATAGCACAATTTGCCCTAATGGCTGATAACTTCTCCCAGGTGCATCGCCTACCCTGATTTGCAGCTTTCTGAAGTTCAGCATAAGATGGATTCTGTATGATCTTGGAATACTGATGATAACAAGAAAGAATTCATTTGTAAGTTTACCAGTGAGTGCCAAGGATATTTGTGAAAGAAAGAAATGGGAAATATTAAAGACCTGAGCAAGCGTGGCTGGCATAACAACTGTGACATCACCTTCCCAATCTTGAGCAAACAACTTGGCTATTCCTCCTAAAGGAAATCCAAGTTCGAGAATTTGGTTGCACCTATGCTTAACTTCCATCTCAGCAAGTTCAGCCAACTACATACAGACAGTATTGAAGAACATATGAGATCATACAACAAAGCACTTCAACACATGCTTGCCCACAGGGGTGAAGCAAGGAAATTCATAAGCGTAGGGCTCAACTAATCTGATTTGTTAAATTTCAAACTTTTACATATTTTTTCACTTTTTGAATGGATTTCGAAGAGATTAAGGAGACAAACCTAGCGCTCAAGTCCTGAGTGCCTAGGCTTGTCTCCTGACTCCTCCCCTGCTTGCCCATAGCAGTTTTAGTACATTGAATTATTCAGACATAAAATTCAATAATATCTGCAGTGAACTAAACCTAGCTGAGTATAGTTCTACACTAGGCTACTAAGCCACAAACATGACTGAAATACTGAAAATTATATCATGTAGCAATCCAAGTGAAAATAAAAAATCTTGCTTCCCACTATGAAATAATCAAAAATAATCAAATAATCAAGTTATATCACAGCCAGCTCAAGTAAACAAATAATCAAAAATAAAGAATGCAATATGGAATGTTTTTGACACGCACCTTGGCAGCAAAACTGCCTCCATAAGCCCTGATAATTTCCTTTAGTCTCAACAGTGGAGCTATGTGAGGATTGGCTTGGCTTACTATGAAATGATTCACATTGAATAGTTCCTTCAATTGCTTCATTGGCAAATCACTTTCCAAGCTCCCATCTCTCCAGCGCCGAGTTGTAGCACCAACTCTTTCTTCCAAGCCCAACAGGAAAGGAGCATGAAAAGGAACTGTTTCTCCAAATCTGTCTTTTGCCATCAACTCTTGGGCCTCAAAAAGACCAGGAAAAGCACAGGAAGCAGTTACTGCACTCCAGATGAGAACATGAGGTGATGTCAAATAGTTCAGGCATCGAGGTGGCTCATGCTTCCTTGGAGAACACACAGTGACAACAAGAATCCGGCCCGTCATGTCATAGGCCTCTTGGAATGTCAAATTGCTGGTAAGGTTTCTCAAAAGTGTCTGCAAGTGTCTAATGTCATGAACAGCTCCATATGTCAAAATCCTTTTAACTACGGGAAAGATACCGCCCATCTGGTCAAAGAATTTCAAGGAATGCCACTCCTCGAAGAAACTCTCCAGCTCTGGCCATGACCTTGTTGCTACTATGGAGCACATTATAGAACCAACGCTAGATCCTGAAATTATCCTTGGCAGAAGCTTATGTTCTACCAATGTTTTCACAACACCCACATGAAAACAACCTAGAGAAGCACCTCCACTTAGCAGCAAGGCTGTTCTACCGAAGGCATGTCTTGTCTCATGCATAAATGCAAGTTTCTCTTCGAGAGGCAAGTCATCTGAATCAGAATTGCATACCATTTTCAGCTGAGTAGATACTTCCTCAATGTACTCCTTTATGAGTTTCGGCACCTGGCAATATGACATAGTGATATACTGATATATAAGAAATTATGAATAGGCATTTGAGTAGATGCTCACATGGGGACATAAAAGGGGATCGTATCAGTATCAACTATAATTTGTTGCCGCACTGACATAATTCAAACAAATCATCCGAACAAGGTGACAAATTTTCCAAGAATATTTTACAAAGGAAGTGGATCCACTTGGCAGATTTAGTGTAATGGAATTACTTTACTTCAGTTGTAACAAATGGAAAGGAGAAGCATTGCTAAAGTTTTGATAATAAGCTGTCCTAACTCCTGACTCCTAACAACCATCCTATTGCATCGAAATTGCTTGCGTGATGCAGGTGATAATTAGCTAAGTACCTGCAGCCTCCCCTTGTGGAGCTCGGAGTTGCACATGTTGCCGAGGTTCCTGAGCAGGTCGGCGCGCATGCAGAAGACGATGTCCCTGAGCGAGCCCTCCTGGCGGCGGTGCCTGAGCTCGCGGAGCTTGTTGCGCACGAGCTCCTCGTCGTAGAGGTCGGCGTCGGTGGCGCGGCGCGGGGTCTCGCGGTCCAGCATCCGCGCGGCGTGCGCCCACTCCTCGTAGGTGAGCGCGGCGCGCATCATGTTCCGCCAGAACTTGCGCCGGTACGCGGACTGCACCCGCGCCCTCACCCCGGCGCGCCCGCCGCCCCGCCCCCGCACCCGCAGCAGGAGCGCGACGGCGCAGACGGCGAGCAGGATCCCGCGGGTGTTGTCCCGCGGGTGCAGCCATGCCGCCGCCACAGGCAGCGCGGCCCTCAGCGCCGCGGCGAGGCGGTGCCGCAGCCGCCCCAGGGAGCCGCAGAGCAGCACCCGCAGCGCCACCGCGCGTCCCAGCGCCGTGGACGGGCCGATCGCGAACACCCCCACCGGCGCCTCGCTGCTGATCGCGTCCATGGCCACGGGCGAGCGGGCGGGCTCAGAGCCTCTGGAGGAGAAAGCGCGGGGGGTTTGAGGGCTGCGAGCCGCGGGCGGGCGCGGTGGCCATGGCGTGTTGGAGTCGGGGAGGTTGGAGATTTCGAGGCGGCGGCCGCCGAGCGAGGCGAGATCAAGAGGGGAACGAGTTGGTTTCGTGTCGTCTCGTCTCGCGGTTGCGGATCGGAGGGTGGGGACAAAAGGGCGTCCGAGTCAGAGCCCAGGAATGGGAAGCGAGGCGATAAGGGGAGAGAGGAAGTTACGCGACGTAACCAACTAACTGCATCCGCGGCAATCACGGCAAGATGGGATGAGCGCGCCGGCTGCCTGGAAGGGAAGGGAAGGGAAGAGAAGAGAACCGCGCCGACGACGGGCGGTGGCTGAGGCGCTGAGCGGTGGTGTGGTGGGTTTTTCGCCGCCGCTTGTAAGTTTTTTTTTTGTTCAAATGTTTGCTGCTAACGGTTGACGTCAGGGGCGCGACCAGCAACTCGGGGATGCGATCAATTGAGAGATCAACTGAGGCATCAATCACGAAGTAGGATCTTGCATACATGAAAACGTTTTCATGTGTACGCGTGGTACTGACGAACGAACGTGTATGCCGCTTTTGGAAGGTACTATGGTTTAGCATTTCAAGACTATGGCTAGGAAATTTATTGGGCTGCAAAAGACTGTAAGCTGATGTGTTTAAAGGAGCAATTCACTTTATATTTCAACACTCTCTCTCACACAAGGTCTCTTCAAACCTTTAATGTTTATATTCCAACACTCTCCTTAAACCTTTGATGTGATGTGAAATTACCAGGTGTGAGCTAGGATTTGAACTCGAGATTTCTAGCTCTGATACTATATTGAGTTATATGTATCGATCAGCTCAACCCAAAAATCTAATATAACGAGAAAAGACAAACAATTTCACTTTATATTTTAACAGACATTCTAGTTTACAGCTCCACAAAGACCACAAGCAATGGTCGTGACTGCACGTCCCATGAAATTTTGGGCTCATAGACTCTAAAGTGGACGGGCATATGCTGCGTCATATGCATGGTATAGACAGAAGAACCATAGCCATGATTACAGAGTACTACTGTGATACATCTCGATGAACCTATTTGGCCATTTGTAGTGGAGATATATTATAGACAACAACTCTAAACACAATATTGACCTGGTCTGGTCATGTCATATCCTTGTCCATCTCTAACTGCAGTGCTAGCGCTGATCAACATGGGTCACACTAACCATTTTCAGCCTGTGAAGAATCTTCTCCATGACTGCCACGGAAGAAAACCACCTGCGAATGAAGCACGGCGACACATATTATCAGTTGTCACGCTGTCAGCACACCACACGGTTCAAGTCCTAGAAATTTGCTACTGCAAACCTATTGAAATAGGAGGATTCAGTACGTACCACACCCTTGGCAGCGAACGTAGTAATCCTTCTTCATCACAAGCCCAGAGCCTCCACAGATTTCACATTTCTTCTGTGCAATCTGAAATACAGGAGAAAATAATCAAGCGAAGGACGGTAAAAAAATGGTAAGGAATGGTCTGAATGTCTGATCGATAAGCACTATCTTCTTCACAGTCATTTCAGTGTCAGACTGTCAATACGAAACTGTTTAATGATGGATAGTAGTTTTTTTGTGTTCAGTTTAGTAGGCAGCAAAGAGGACTGGAGTCTGGAAGGTGCAATTCTACTCAGCAGATTTCATGCAGCTAGCGACTAGCGAGCAAGGAAAGAGTATGCCAACACTCACAATTCTCTTGCCGAACTCGACCCCGGCGACGACGAAGGGCGTCACTCCAGCTGCACAAAACCCGGCAATACCATACCATGATCAAGCACACTAGAATTTGTGGGAATTGAAGAGGAAGCGAAGCGTACGACAACATGGACGCACCTACAGCGCCTACGATGATCTGCCACGTGATCTGCGGGGGCGGGACGTCCGCCGCGGCGGCAACGGCCGCAGCGGCGGAGGGCCCGTCCACTGCGCGAGCGGCGGCGCCCCGGCCGGCGGGAGCGGGAGCGGGAGCTGCCCTCCTGGCGACGACGCTGCCGGCAGCTGGGAAGAGGTCGCCGCGCCCGGGGACCGCCAGACCAGGCAGCGGACCACTGCCCGGCAGGCACGGGGGAGCAAAAGCGCGCGGCCGCATCGCCGCCACAATCTGCACGGGCTCTGCTTCTGGTTGGTCGGGCGAGCGTCCACTTGTATTCGTTCTGGCGGTGCGCGCCGGGGCGCGAGGCTCCACGGCCTCTACCACCCGATGCTTCTATCCACGATAAATACTCCGAGTTTCCAACGTCAAATTTATTCACATTGTGAGGCTTGGCGAGGGGTGAGGATTTTTTTATCTTTTTGCCAACACTTGCTCACTCATAAGTCAATAATAACATAGGAGTACTAGATGAATACCCTGTCACGTTGTTATGAAAAATTAAGTTGCATAAAATGTACAAATAAAATCCAATACAATTATTAAAACTAAAATAAATTGATACTTTTGAATTTTGAGTCTAAAAATAATTGAGATTGCATGATTTTATAAGAGAAAAAAAAGACAATTTGGACCATAGATTTATCATCTAAAGGCTAAAAATAATTGAGATGATGTGACTTAACCAAAAAAAAACATTAACTACACTTGAACTCACATGGGATTCACATATTCCAGATAAAACTAAAAATTGCCGAGTTGCAAAGTTCACCTTGTTACGCGGCACGAGATTGCAGCAATCAGGGTTGGACTTACCGCCGGGGGCCCGGTTACCGCCACCCGGCGATACGGCGGTTACCGCGGTAACCGCGTAAAACCGCGACAAATTTACAAATCAAAATTTGAATTCAAAAATTTGGACAAACCACGGTATCGACCACGGTTACCGTGTGGTATGACGCGGTAACCGCACGGTTACCGTGCGATGTGTGACGAGCCACACAGTAACGGGCCAGCCTATTTTTTTTTCTTTTTCCAATTTTCAAATTTATTCTCCGTTTTGCTCTCAAATTAGAATAAATATTACTCTTTTTTGAGAAATTTCTTCACCATAAAACACTACAAATCAAGCACTACCTTCACCATTTTTTTTTATTTTTTTTATTTTTTTTTAATTTTTGAATTCGGGCGAATTTCATTAAACCGTACCGCGCGGTATAGGTAACCGTACCCCCGCGGTACGGGCGGTAACCGCGATAACCGCGCGGTTACCGCCGGTTTTTCCAACCCTGGCAGCAATCAACAAAATATTATTACACCCAAAGCTCATATGAGCGAATGCCAAACAAAATTCTTTTAATGACATGTTCCTCACATGATCGATTGTGCTTTGATCATAAAATTCCAGCGTGATTTGGTTAGATATCCCTCGGTACGAATAAAAAAAAAAGGGGGAAACGTGCAATAACTATCAAAGTAAAAGATATCTCTGGGACCCAAGTTGACAAAATTACAATTCCGAAATTAAAAGGCTCACTCAGAACTCAGAACAGAGGTGTCGTGCCTGTAAAGTGTGTAGATTACTCAGATTTCCTTCCAAAAGATTATAAGCATCATCTCCGCCATAAGCGTCCCTGATGCTTTTGCTCCTGCATGCGCCTACAAAAAAGGCAGATTATGTTCGTTAGGTTGTGGTAAAATGTGGCATGCCACATATTTTATCCATGTCCAGGTTAATGTGAAACAGATAGTTTGTTCGTTTACATAAGAGAATCAACAACGAAATGCTCGTTGTCAAACAAGAATGAAAAATGTCTTGTAGTTACAAACATAACAGCATTTCCTAATTTTCGGAAAATATTGAATAGTCAGAATACAAATTAGCATCAGCTACAACTAGTTGAAGATTATGGAAGCATCTGCTTACCTCTGATGCTCCTTTGAACGCTCAATAAACTCAGCAGGTATATCACGGCCTTGATAGGACGCAAGAACAGCCCTGATATCCGAAGGTCTTGCCATAGCAACATCTGCCGCACAGATTGACAAGAATCAAAAACAGAAATACCAGGGATGCAAATGGGGCGATCAAGCATGCTTCAAAAACCACAAGAAGAATGAAATAATATGAGGGGCTAGTTGGCTAATGCACTTGCATTCCTAAGAAAAAGGGTACCACAAAAATGGAAAAAATAACTGGATGACAGGATAATAAGAGAAAATGATTAAAAGGCTTACATTCAAGAAAGGGAATAAGATCAAGCAGTTGTGTGTCATCATTTTCAAGCTTCCAAGGTTTGATCGGAACACAATTTTCAGGCTGCAGGCATGATTCCAGAGCATGCCCACTGATATAAATGACTTGCGCAGGATTTCTGTTTAGCTTTGATAAATCCTGTAAATGACAACATAAAAAGACACAAAAAATTATATGCTACAAAAATACAGCTGCCCAGGCGTTTTAATTACAAAAGAATAACATTGCCCCGTAGATTATACTACCTCCGTCCCTAAAAGAGTGTCTTTTTGGCTATGACACTTTAGTTTCAACAAAAACAAATCTAAGTTCAAATTCAAAGTAGGATTTGTCATGGAAAAAAGAACACCTAACTGTCAGCAAACTGTTTGGTGAGCAGCTTATCAGCACTGTGATAAACAACATGGTCCATGGTTGATCTCTATGGTGGAGATAAGTGCAAAACAAAAACACCATAATCAAGAGTAAGCTGCAAGCTGATCCTATTTACCGTGCCCATCATAAATGGAAATAGTTAAACAGCTTAGAAAATAAATGCCAGTGTAATAGCTAACAATGACCAATACATGTCAAGCTCAAGGAAGGAAACCTTATACTGCAAATTTCCAAAAGTTTAAAAGCATCAAAGGCCATTGAAGAAATTGTAGATACAGGATGATCTAGACTTTGGACTTACACTGCTACCTTTAAGTAACAGTCATGAGCAATAGAACATGCAATGATATTTACCCCAGCCAAATAATGCTACCAGCTACTAGTCCACACCTTATGTAAAGTATTTATTGCAAGAAAAGGCCAAGATGACAGCAACCTGCTGAGAAGAACAACTGACGAGGTCATAAGGGAGCTTTTGGAAAGGTGCCGTGCAGTTCAAACAGTTAGTTAGCAGTAGGATGATGGTTTTTGCTCACAGCAATGAGAAGTTAATTATGGGGTAGGCAACCCAAATGAAACACCAAAATATGCACAAGACAGTTTGTTGTATTCTGTAGTACAGACAAAACTAAAGTAATGAAAGAAGATGGTGTCAGAAAATGAAACAATATCATGAGTAATGTGCGAGCATTATGGGACCACGAAATAAAAGAACATTTTGATGAGCAGTGTATTCTCAATGAGCCTCAAATGTTCTCTCACCCAGGATAAGAAACCCTTAAGCAATGAAACATGCGAGCGTTTAATGTGCAAAGTTGGCATTCTCCACGACATAATGCAAAAGAAGATATAATCTATGACATAGCAACTCATGCGTCATTTCATGCCTCTGTCAACCGATTCATTCCTAGTCATCTAGGTAAGTATCTTCAGCTAAAGTGTTAGAACTTCCCATACATAAGTCATAATTGATGACAATTGGGTGTAACACATGACAAACCACAGAGTCAAGCAAGATAAAGCAAAAGGATGTGTACATAAAACTCCAGAGCTATATGTCATGTTGCGAAACGAGGAGAGCTTATAAGACAAGGCATGACTCAAAAAATTCGCATGCCTACTGTGGCCCATATATCATGCAACATTCCAAAAACTCACAGGTCTCGATGTTAATCGTGTAAACATGTGACCACTCCAAAAGGCCTTCACTAAATATTAAAGTACTGCTAGAACAGAGCTTCAAGATATAAGTCATGATCACCAACAACCGTGTCCAAAAAGAAATAGCAAGCTATGTCACAGCAACAAAAAGCAAAAGCATGCATGGATATAATCTTTTACATCATCCATGTCATATTGCAAAAGAAAGAAAGAGAGAACAATACAATGATGTGTTAATTACACATATCCATCATTATCCATCCACCTTTTGTGTACCACACTTCATACATCATGAGTCACTTCATGTCTGGACATTAACAAACTCTATCTTAACATTCAGATGCATGAGACTTTATCTCACTATAAATGCACAATGATTTAGCATTGTTTCTCACAAAACCATTCAAGTTCATTGGTCCTAAACAACATGGCATCCATAAATCGCCCCATAGTTTTCTTCACAGTTTGCTTGTTCCTCTTGTGCAATGGCTCTCTAGCCCAGCAGCTATTAGGCCAGAGCACTAGTCAATGGCAGAGTTCTCGTCATGGAAGTCCAAGAGAATGCAGATTCGATAGGTTGCAAGCATTTGAGCCAATTCGGAGTGTGAGGTCTCAAGCTGGCACAACTGAGTTCTTCGATGTCTCTAATGAGCAGTTTCAATGTACCGGAGTATCTGTTGTCCGCCGAGTTATTGAACCTAGAGGCCTTCTACTACCCCATTATACTAATGGTGCATCTCTAGTATATATCATCCAAGGTTCGTGCAACAATTTAAGTGCATAATGAATTAATGATCAGCTGCCATGTTCATATTGCTTGTAACTAAGATGCATGCCATACTTTCAGGGAGAGGTATAACAGGGCCAACTTTCCCAGGCTGTCCTGAGTCCTACCAACAGCAGTTCCAACAATCAGGCCAAGCCCAATTGACCGAAAGTCAAAGCCAAAGTCATAAGTTCAAGGATGAACATCAAAAGATCCACCGTTTCAGACAAGGAGATGTTATTGCATTGCCTGCTGGTGTAGCTCATTGGTGCTACAATGAAGGTGAAGTGCCGGTTGTTGCCATATATGTCACTGATCTCAACAACGGTGCTAATCAACTTGACCCTAGGCAAAGGGTAATTAAGCAGAACTTATCCAAAGCTAAACATTTCTACTACTATTTTGATATTTTTATTCCACTTTTCTTAGATGATGATTTAGCCTCTTAATCAACTGTTAGGATTTCTTGTTAGCTGGAAATAAGAGAAACCCTCAAGCATACAGGCGTGAGGTTGAGGAGCGGTCACAAAACATATTTAGTGGCTTTAGCACTGAACTGCTTAGCGAGGCTCTTGGCGTAAGCAGCCAAGTGGCAAGACAGCTCCAATGTCAAAATGACCAAAGAGGAGAAATTGTCCGCGTCGAACACGGGCTCAGTTTGCTGCAACCATATGCATCATTGCAGGAGCAGGAACAAGGACAAGTGCAATCAAGAGAGCGTTATCAAGAAGGACAATATCAGCAAAGTCAATATGGAAGTGGCTGCTCTAACGGTTTGGATGAGACCTTTTGCACCATGAGGGTAAGGCAAAACATCGATAATCCTAACCGTGCTGATACATACAATCCAAGAGCTGGAAGGGTTACAAATCTCAACACCCAGAATTTCCCCATTCTTAATCTTGTACAGATGAGCGCAGTCAAAGTAAATCTATACCAGGTAAAATGAACAGCACTTTTTTTTCTTGGTAAAAGCTTTAATGCACACAATATGCTAATGATGTGCATCTTTTCTATTGCAGAACGCACTCCTTTCACCGTTTTGGAACATCAACGCTCACAGCATCGTGTATATGACTCAAGGCCGTGCCCGGGTTCAAGTTGTCAACAACAATGGAAAGACAGTGTTCAATGGCGAGCTTCGCCGTGGACAGCTACTTATTATACCACAACACTATGTAGTTGTAAAGAAGGCACAAAGAGAAGGATGTGCTTACATTGCATTCAAGACCAATCCTAATTCTATGGTAAGCCACATTGCAGGAAAGAGTTCCATCTTCCGTGCTCTCCCAAATGATGTCCTAGCAAATGCATATCGCATCTCAAGAGAAGAGGCTCAGAGGCTCAAGCATAACAGAGGAGATGAGTTCGGTGCATTCACTCCAATCCAATACAAGAGCTACCAAGACGTTTATAGTGAGGCGGAATCCTCTTAGGTTGGCTTGCGGATAAAGTATAACTAAATAAATAAATTGCAAGCAATTGCTTTGCTGCTATGTACTGTCCAGTCTTTCGACTAATGATAATAAAGCCTCTCTTTATCCTTATGTTTGTTCTTTCCTTCTATAGTAGTGTTCAAAAATAAGCAGTTGTTTTGTTGTGTAATCCATAATAATAAGTATAATCCATAAAAAATATAATACCCCTTTAAGTAGTTATTTGAATGACCTGTCATAAAATTAATACACATGCCACGGTTATTAAGGTTCCACTGCACCGAGATATTTAGGGAAGCTCACCACACTGGTCTCCTTGCTTCACAGGAGAAGGGCAAAGGCCTTGTCCGAGATGCAGATAAGAAATGACCACTCCAATTCAAAGATTTTATTACATTCAATGGATGTTGGAAGGAAAAATGTAATAGGAGTATGAAAAAATAAAACTCCAGAATTATTTACAATACAATATAAACCCATCAATGAACTGATGGGATGGCTTAAGAGTTAAGTCATGTTGGATTGATACGATTTGTAGACATTTTTACTGTATAAGAGGAAACTATACAAGATACAACATGATGTGTTCTCTCGGTCATGAAAGCCAGATCCCAGAGAGCAAAGTGGACAAGGTGGTATATGCTTAATGCATGGACAGAATCAACTTAGTCATAACATCAATTTTCACTCCTACCAGTTATTTGAAGAACATAAAACACATTATAATCCATCTCATGCAAACATATAGCATACAGTAAGTTACTCAATAATCACAATAGTATCCAAAAAAACATAGTGCAAGCTAGTGTGCAACTTAGCTTACCAAAAGGGTGCTTAAAGGATCAATGTATGAAACTGTTTCAACCAGTGTATAATACAACTAAGAGAACAGATGGTAAGAGCATAAGACTACCATACCCGATAGTGTTTTCCATTTTCATATTTAGTTGCGACTCTTGATAACCTGTGCCGAACATAGCCCTTTGGGTCCAGTCTTTCAATAACAGGATCAACATACTGTCCATGTAAAAAAAGTTCATCTGGGTTTATATATTTTTCAGAAACAACCAAATTGTTGAGGAAATTCTGGTAAACCTACCATACTCAGCTGATCAGAGTACACAACAATTTCATAGAATTTCCCAAGATGTTCCAAAAAGGCATCCACTCCTGGCCTCTTAAAAGTTCTCCATCCTCGCTCACGCTATACATACATACATAAAAGAGAAATTCTTGGTCAAGCAGCCTTCCAAGGATCATAAACATTTTATACTATATGATATGCATGCTTGAAAACTTAACTAGAAAACATAAGGACTTCCACAATAGTTGGCAATTTTGCAGTAGACATACAGAAAGTGATTACCCTTCTCTAGAGATAGAGCACAAAAAGACAGTATATATTGTTTCTTAGGAAGTTTAAATTTAGACTGAAGTTGATATAGGAAAACAGGAGATACAATTGATAGATGAGTGAACTGAAGAAAAAGATCACATATGCTTCCAATCGAACAAGCAAATAAGTAAAACCATTTTAAATAACCATCCCTTTTTAGATCAAGCTGAATGGGGATTACAATACTCAGAGCCTGTTTGGATCTCTGGTTGTACCAAGAGTCCAACACTAGATCTTGTTAAAAAAGATTTTAGAGGCTAACAATCTAAAACTTTGTTTGGATCACATAACACATTTATTATGTGTCCCAAACGAAGTTTAAGGTATTAGGTTCTCAAATCTGTGTAACAAAACAGTTCTAGTAAAACCAGAGAACCAGAGATCCAAAACAACAACTTAAATAAGCATGAGCACTTTCGAGTTTCACCATACAGCACAGATGGTAAGGTTCAAGTACAAATTTGTGGAGAGACGGGGAAGCCAAAGTGTTAAGAGTTTGTGTAACTGTTAGGATTGGGTCATATTGCATACTACATAAGAAGGACTACATATCAAATACCAAGATAAGTAACTTCGTAGAAAACATAAATGTTCACCTTCCAATCTGAGTATACAAGAGTCTCATTCAGATCCAGAACTAGGGTGAAGACATGCTGCTCTTGAGGAAGTAGATCCGGAAGAAGTTTATCTGATGATGGTTCACTAAAGCCCTTTAATAGAAATGAGTATTAGCATGATCTGCACATCTGTTCACAATACGCAACATGGATAATGAAGAACAAAAGATTTAATATTTTTTCCTGACCCGAATTTGATCTTCTATTTGGCTCCTGGTATCCAAATAGAACTCAATAGCAGCAACAGGAACTGCAAAACAAAAATATGTGTTTAAGAATTGAGACGCAAAGAAAACATGCAACAGGAGGATAACAAACAATTTATAGTACATGAAAGGGTTGAACCCCTGCTATCTAGGGCAACTCATACAATGCTTCTTCCATGTGGTGTATGTTTGTCTAGAGCCATAGAGTGCTCTAGAAAATGCATCAATTTACTAGATATTTAACAAATTGCTTGTACCAAAGACACATGCCCTCCGTAGAAACTAGGTGCAGCACATGTAAATAGTATAATGGTTAGATATTACCACAGTTGCTCTAGCTAACCGATTATTACACAAAGTGGGTATTGCGGTGCCTACTGCCTAGCTACTTTACACGAGATTATAGTAGCCCTAGTTTTTTTTTCCAATTGTGAAGTTTGGGTTACACATTTGGAATTTTTTGTCAGCCTAACAACTGCACCAACATACAGTAAAGTAGATCTTTCTGACTACCATAACTTTAGTGCATACAAAATTATATTTCAGAGAGTGACAAGGCTTAGTTATTCACTGTGAAGCAGGGTAAAATTTCCCTAAGGTCGGCTGCAAACAAGTATTTTACAAAGAAAAAATAACATGTAGTGGTAAATTGCTCCTGATGTGGATGAAGAAAGGTATGCATGGCATGTTGAAACTCTAGAATCCCGAGGTAATATGGTAAGATAATGAAGGAGTCATGCAGTCAGAACCTTTCATAGCTGCTGAATAAGCCGTAGCCTGAAACTTCTGCAGAGAGGAAAAAAAATCTTCTATTAGACATGGTTGAAATCCAGATTCTGTAATCCAGTTCAGAACTTTAGCTTTTACCCAGACTCTCAGAATGCGGGTCTACAATTGAACATATTGTGTCGTACTAGAATAACTTTTGGTTTCAGATGCCCAAATCTCAACTACCCTATAGCTGTGTACAAACATTCACCCCATGAAACGAAGTTTTTTACACAGGAAATCAGAATTCTGCGGTCATATTTCCAAGGGCATCACTGCTCACTTATGCAGTCACGCAACTAATCAACTAGCAGTAAGTTATCACGCACCCAAACATCACATATTGACATGCTACCATGTTACCTCAAAACCGGACAGGTCATCACGGATGGGTTGCTTCGAGCTCTTCCGGAACTCCCGCGTCCACTGATCAATTTCATCCAGAGAATAAGCTACACAAAACAAAAAACACGACCCCGAATCATACGCACAGCACCAAACCGAACCCCGCCCACTTTAAATTGAGAATGGTAGTAGAAACATTGCAATGCGAAGTAGAAGGGCCGAGAGGTATCTGGGAGTTTTAGGGATCAGAGATCGCACCATAGCTGACGTAGCCTGTGGCGCCGAACGCGGCGGCGACAACCGCGAGGACGCCACCCTTGAGCAGGCCCAGCGGCTTGCGGGTCGGCGGAGGCGGCGTGGAGGAGGGATCGCCCGCGGAGGACGAGTAGTCCGTGGCGGCGGCCGCATCGGAGGCGGCGACGGCGGCGGCTGCGGCCGCCGCTGGCTCTGACGCGGGGGAGGCGGCGGAGAAGGAGCGGGCGGAGATCCTGGGGAGGAGCGGGACGAGGAGGCGCGACCTCGCGACGCCGTCCATGGCGCGGCCTGCGAGAGAAGGGGGAGAGAACTTCGGTGGGTTCGGGTTTTGGTTTGCTTGGAGAAGACGAAGAGAGAGGGTTTAAGCGGGGAGATTCAGTGAGAGGCGGCCGACCGCGAGATGGGCGAGGAGGGAGGAGGGGGGGGGGACGGCGGATAGGCGAAAGCGGAAGGAGATGGAGTCGTCAAGAGTGCTCCGTTGTGGCCCACTTGTCAGAGAGCGGCGAATTTTATCGAGAGTGGGTGGGGCTGGGCTGGGGCCGTGGGTGCGTGAGCTTTTGTTTCGGGTGGGCCACGGCCCATTGAAAGTCACGCTAGCAGTGTGGCCGTGTGGGTTGGCCATGATGGGCCGATACAAGATTGAGGGCTTCTTTGGTTGGTTGCCCAAACCAACCCTACCAAATTTGGTATTTCTAAATTATGGTTTTTTTTTGGACTACCAAGTTTTTTAAACTAGTGTTGTGACCCAAGGTCATAAACAATTAACAAAATGGGGATAGGTGAGGAATTGTTTTCTCCCGCCTATCCTTGTAATGATATGAGCTCGATATGAGTCAAGTTGCACTTACTGTCACTTTTTCAATAAAATATAAATCGTGTTGCTACTGAATTAGGTTGGCTTATATAGCCATGGAAGATGCATGTGAAGTTATATCAAGAGAGAATCCACTCAGTGCCACTGAATTTATCGCACTTCTACAATCTACCGTTGACATTGTTAAGTTCAATAATATACCATCGTGTTTTCTTTAACCTCTACTGTGTGCCATCATAGTCCAGTTAACCTCTGTTAGCGCTATAAAAAGACCTATTTGCACCTAACTTATTGTACATGGTATATTTTTGTCCAGGGAAATATGTAGCCTACAGTTAGGTAATCTATCGACAAATAAATGCACATACTGTCAAACTGTTTGAACCATATAAATGTACTACAAATAAATGTACGTAATGCAAAAAAAATCACATAATTTGTCAATTTTAACTATCAAATAAAACAAGTTTGAACATGGTGCATGGCACTGAGCTCTTATAGATATAGAAATGAATACCAAAATAATTCACTAAAATGAACCAAATCCATACGTTTTAGTACGACAACATAAATATTTCATTAGATTAGCTAACCCCATACAATTTATGAATCACAAGGGTTTATGGATCATAGGGGTTAGTACATGTTCAGCCATCTGCATACCGGAATAGAAATTTAACACATGTTCAGCACCGCAAAAGTTACAAGCTTATAGAAACCACAAACTTAAACTACAATGTCTCCTTGGGATGACATAGATGGTGTCCTGGTGATGGCTTAGATGGTCACAAACATATAAGAGAACATCAGGCTATTAATTTCCTCTTGCTTCTAGTTGACATGGATGGGCTATGTTTGGTTGGTATGTTTTCCTTTGCCCCTTGCTTTGGGAGGTGGTGTGCTTGCTTCTGTTATAGGAACAATGGCACATTGGCTTTGTAAATGATTTGGCCACTTGAGTTGCATGGAAATAATTACACACTGCACAGATTAGAATAGGCAAAACACAATTACTATATGAAATTGAAATCAAAGCAATTATAGCATGTACCTCATTGATGTAGCATTTGCAGTCACAGAAATAATTAAATTAGAATTAGAACTATCATATGTAGCTGCCCTCTTCTTTTTGTTGTTAGATAAATGAAGTTTAAGTGTCTAGTAGTAAGTATTAGTGGTCAAGTTTAGAAATCATAGGTTGTTACCTCTGTGGACCAAGAAAATCTAGGGTTGATGATGCAACAGCACAGCTACTTGAAGTGGATGGTGCTTTGTTCTTTCTCTTTCGCCTACATGTAGTGAATTCATCACAATATAGGACAATGCAATGATAACTGAAATCACATACTGAAACATACCTTTGATTTGCTAATAGAGCAAATGCCTCCTTAGCATCTGGTTCAGCTTCTTTGCATGTCTTCCATCTGTGACCAAAGTTCTTACAAATAGGACATTTTTGGCTACCGGACCTCTTACCAATGCCTCTCCATTCAGATCCACCCTTACACCTTGTGTTCCTAAGTCTTCCTGCACTTCTCTTCAAGATTGGTGGGTAAAGAAAAAAGGCATGTGTACTTTTTGGCCATTGGGACATGTTAGCAAGACTAGGGATGAGTGGAGCATATGCAGCTGTAAACTTGGCTACACTATAACATTCATCCACAAAGGACTCTATATGCAAACCCCTCATTGATGTTATAAAGGCCAACGCGTGCATACAAGGCTTCCCAGAAACTTGCCATTCTCTACATGTGCATGTTTTTTCTTCTTTTACCACATGCCTCTTCCCACCTAAGTACAAAGCATATAAGTGACCATAAAAGTGCACGGATTGACAAGAACTGTGGATGGAATACTTACCAGGAGATTTTTCAGTAACCTCTGCTTCCAAATCATCACTCATGTCAACATCTAGGTACAGGTCCCTTGTCTTCTTGGCAGTATAATCTGTCCTTGCAGCTTGTTAGCAACATTTTTCCTCTTTTGAAATATTTTCATAGTCTTTCTTCTTATCTTGTTCATCAGCTCAAATAACATGAGCCCTTTTGACGGAGCGTGAAGCTCCTCACCGGGAGACCGCGCAGGCCCCCTTTTGCCGGTTCGGTCGGGGGCGCAAGGTGAAATTCTTCGCCCCTGATCTGTGGGATCCCAGCGAGAAAAACGCGTGGACGCAGGCGATTTAGACAGGTTCGGGCCGCTAAGGAGCGTAATACCCTACTCCTGTGTTCTGGTAGATCTGAGAGTATGATGAAATCCAGAGAGAGTCCCCCTTCTCTCCTAGGCCTGGGCCTCCTTTTATATGGCAAAAGGCTACCACATGGGCCACGAGCTGCCTAAGAAAGAAAACATTCTTTTACATTTAGGGCTATCCTACCGTCGGAAGCAGCCTCTAACAGACGCCGCAGCACGCCTTCGCTCGGTCAGCCGACCCATCCGGGGGACGCCCATTTCAGTCTTCATTAAATGGCGGATGACTTCCGTGTCCCGCTTACATTGGGAACGGGAAACATCTGACCGGAGCTGGGGTACCAACTCCGGCTGAGAGACGAGAGACAGAAGGCTCTCATCATTCTGATGGGACGGGGTGAGGCGTGCAGCAGGCCGCCTGGCGCGCGTGCGGTGCACAGGCATCCTGGCACCACCTAACCCGCGATCTAACCGGTCTACGACCGGTCACTCACCGTGACCGGTCACGGACCGGATATGCACGCGTCACGCCGCATTAAATACGACGTAGTGCGCCCGTTTGAACCGCTATAAATGCGGTTAGGTGAGTTCTGCCGTACTCACCTAACCCGCGCACGTGGCATCCAAGCCGCAGGGGGTCGGGGCGCCCCGGGTCTCGGGGGAGAAACGGGAGCGGCCCGACCCCGGGGGAAACCGGGAGGGCAGCCGCCACGTCACCCTCGGGCCCGACCCCTCCGGGGGAACGGGCCACGTGGATCCCTGTGGCCGCCCTTCCCTTTGGTCTCGATACCCCCGGGCCCGTGTCACTGACACCTTTGTACTTATTGATCTAGTTATTAAAGCTTTCAGCAAGATTATTGGTCACATAATCCACCTTTGAGTCACATGAGAACATACTTCTAGACCATAACCTACATGGAAGGTATAATTAAGGAATGAACCGATAGATTTAAGTAATAAATTGTAACATACAAGTAAATTACCTCTTGTGGTATGTTTTCAAATATAAATTTGCTTGCGGTTTAGCATGCTTAATTTGTCCCATGTGATAGGAGTAAGATTGCTCTGTCCATGCATATGCAACTGGCCACAAATGATCATCAAAAATCTTACCATGGAACTTTACCTTGAAGTTGGTAACTAGATGGTGCATACATTCCCGATGCTCTGCATCACCAAACACCCCCTCCACAGCAAGATCAATCCCTTTGCCTGCATCTATGCATATTGCTAAACCATCCAAGTTACCAATGGCCAGTCACAATTTCTCCATAAACCAAATACAATTCTCACGTGTTTCTGAATCAATGATGTCGTAGGCCACTGGATATAGCCAGTTGTGGCCATCAATAGCACAAGCTGTTGCCAGAGTGCTATCAATTGCCAAGTAAGGCCTACAACCAACTATAAACCCATCAATGCATGGCTTCAAAGCTACAAACATTCTTGTAAACCTTCTCTTCTCCTTGAATGTCATGTGATCAATTGATACTATACTTCCAGGACACCTCTTCTCAATTTCTCCCTTCCAGCTATATAGCTTGTCAAAACTGTTGTCCCAATCACCAAACAGCCTTTTAAGTGCTAATTCCTTAACAGTCCACACTCTCTTGTAATTTATAAATATCTTGTGATGTTCTTTTATCCTCCTTTGCAACTCAGCAGGTCCAATACTTGAGTTTTCCTTCACCCACTCCATCACCTTTTCACATATCCATGCCTTGGATCTTCACCTTCTCATCCCTTCTAGCGCTTGCACACTCATGCTCGGCCACATGAACCTTGACCTAGGTGAACAAACAGAGAAAAACAAAAGTCAATGTTATTATATAATGGAAACTGTTGTACAGCACATAAGAGTATCATTATTACCTCAATTGATTTCCTATCAGCTGAGTGTGATGCATGGATTCTCCATTTACACCCATTTTTTGGACAATGCGCTCTAAATCGATTAGGTTCACTTTTGTCAATTGCATACTCAAACTCATGCTTAATTGAATATTGAGCTATGGCCAACCTAAACTCCTCAATAGAAGGGTAAATAGTACCATTACTCATTGGTGGGTCATTTTTGTCATATGCTATAATAGGGGTTTCATCATCAGGTTTTGCATCTTGTATAACCCAGTCCTCATCATCATCAGTGTTGTCATCATCATAGTCATCCTCATCCTCATCAACCCCATGCACATATTCAGGATCAAGAGTATCATCATCATCAGACTCTGGAGTATCACTACCAATTGAGTACTGATCCTCCTCATCTACACCTACATGCTCAAAGTGTTCAAAGGGATTGGCCAGATACGTGTCCACCATGGTATCTGCCAAATCACCATCCTCTAATGATTGATTCACATTACTGATCTGAGGGATACATGCCTGAGAGGGGATAAGAGCTGATGGTGTACACGGCATGTCAATGATGGACTTGTCACTTGGACTATTAATTGTGATAAACACATCACCAGATCTATTTTGTCCAAAACTCTTAAACATTGCCATCATTTCTTTATCAAAAGAAATTAAGCAAAGCATATTCAAAGAACTATCAAGGTACTGTACTGTTGTGGTTTCATCTATGCCCCATGGATACTTCTCACTAATGTCATCAACAAAGTCTTTGAAATTAGTTGTGTCACAATCAATTGGCCATTCAAACACCCACGCACCCTCAAACCTACCGCCCCTGCGCATGATTCTCACCGTGAGAATAAAAGTGGAAAATGGATCCATCCTATGGATCCACACATCGTAAACAAACATAAGAGAAAGAGAAACAATAGCAAACAAACATAAGAGAAACAATAGCTATTTTCATTTCTCACCAAACAAAAGTGCACAAAATAAGCTTATCGGTTTTAGTTGAGAGAAGAATTTACCCATTTGGGACTTCAATTTGAGGAGCAACAATACTAACAGGCACGGCTACCTCTATGCGGTCATCAAGGAGGGCCAGCTCTAGGGAGTCAGCCCTTGGGTTAGAAGCATCGGCGGTGGAGGCATGTCGGACAACCAGTTGCGGCGATGCTTGGGACGAAAGTGCCAGGATGCCAGCGATGGAGGCGTGGTCGGCATACGCTAGGGGCGACGTTGGGAGCAGCATCGCCAAGGACACCATCAGTGGAGGCACAGTGGTCAGCTAGTTGCAGCGACGACTGGGGAGGTGGTTGCGGCAGAGTTGGGGACGGAAGTGCCAGGACGCGAGCGGTGGAGGCGAGGTCGGCGGCTGGTCGCGGCCGTCGACCTCGCCTCCACCGCTCGCGGTGACACCTGTGGGAGGTGGTTGCGGTGGAGAGGATGGAAGCGCCAGGACGCCGATGGCGGAGGCACAGTCAGTGGTCGGTTGCGGCCACGCTACAGGCGGGGCGTCGCCAGGACGGCAACAGTGGAGCCACGGTGGGCGAACGACAGGGGCGGCACCAGGTCATCACTAGGGTACTTAGTGGAGTCGGGCAGCCGTCGGCGCGTCGATGGGGAGTCGGGCGATCGACGACACATCAATGAGGAGTTGGCACCGTCTCGCTGGGGAGAGGGAGAGTTTGATTTGGGGGTGGACAGTGGGCTGGGGTTTTTAGTCAAGTTTAGATATAATAGTCAAAGGGTATTTTAGTCATTAAGAGAATTCAATACAACAAACAGATGCCAACTAACGACTCGTGGATGGCGATGGCACACAGTAGAGGTTAAAGAAAACACGATGGTATATTATTGAACTTGACAAAGTCAGTGGTAGATTGTAGAAGTACAATAAACTCAATGACACTGAGGGGATTCTCTCTTATATCAATGACCCAGAGCACTGGAAACCCTAGGGGATTCCTAAGAGAATATTCTTGTCGGGCAAAATAGCTGCCAAGCTTCTTCTCCATCCTTCATGTACCACTTGCCTTCCTATAACAAGCTCGAATACTATTCGCCCTATTGACATATTTCCGCTCAAAGCAACTTGAACTCCTTTTTTCACCTGCTTTGAAACTCGAGAAATATCAACTTTCGATCAGAATATGTCCATCGGGGGCTCAAAGTTGTGTTTGGTCAAATAGGAGGTGCTGAATCTGGTCTCTACTACAATAGGTAGTGTTTGGTAAATCTAGTTGGAAATATTAAGGCTGTGTTCGGATGTAAGAGTTAGGAACTAATCCTTCCAACATGCAAAACGGAATGACTCATTAGCACATGATTAATTAAGTATTAATCTATTTTTAAAAAATGGATTAATATGATTTTTTTAAAACAACTTTCGTATAAAATTTTTTTTGCAAAAAACACACCGTTTAGTAATTTCAAAAGTGTGCGCGCGAAAACGAGAGAGATGAGTTAGGAAAAAGGGAAAGAACACAGCCTAAGTTGTAGTACTGTCTTTAGAGGTGGATATTTGCGAAATTATCAATTTTTGGTAAGTATCATTGTATAAAATACATTTGGTGATTTTGGAATTTTAGGTAGCATTAGGCTAAAGCATAACTGTGAAGCACAGGAAGTAACGCCAAAATTTATTAGGATATCATCGTCGACAATATGTTTGTTATCAACATTTTTCTAACTAGAAAACATTAGTGGTGTGGTAGTGAAGCTTTATTAATAAGAATTCAGTGATGCCACTAGCCTCCTTCTATCTCCTTCTGTTTGTGTGTGTTGGCGTGTCCATGAGAGTGTGTGACTATGATGTGCATATGTGATGATTTGTGCGCATGTGTGTCTTTCAAGTAATTGGAAAAGACATTTTTGTTAACTACAGAACTTCACATCCATTATGACTATATTCACATCTGTTCGAGACAAATATGTTTGTGCATTTTTCGGTGTCCAGTCACCACCTTCTCCTCTCGATTTCGGTTAACCAATAGGATTGGCTCATTGGCATAACCTGCTTCCACCTGTTTAAGAAAAGATATGCCCCAACTAATGTATATTATGCCAAGAAATGTCATCGCCATGGAATCCAAAGTTCAAAGAGACCATCACGTCAGCACCATGGAAGCACCCGACCAGAGCACGCGGTGGCCACGTCAGACGCATTGACCTATGCACCAGAGAATATAGCATGACGGCCACCGGGCCTCGTCTTCCTTTTATAAAACCGTATGAAGTTCAGCCTCGTGACAGTGACCATCAGGCCTGTGTTCGCTCGATAACAGATCAGAATTTAGTATGACGGGGTCCTACTACGACGACAACGATGGTAGAACGCGCGTCCGTGACCGTCCGAACCGGCGTCGCGTACGAGCAAAACTGGACGGCTGAGTGACCGGTTTAGTACTCCTTAAACACCGAAAGAGTGTCGGTCTCCGATTACGCCGAAAGGGCATCCTGCTACCACGCTATCAATTCATTTTTCTTTTTTGTCTTTATAGCTTTTCTCATGGAACATCAATGATGCGAAATGAGATTTACAATTGCACCATTTCTTTTACTTTTAGTTCTCGAGGAATGAGAATCTAGTTTTCTAAAGCGAGAGGAAGAAGAGAATTTTGAGGCTCGAGGAAGATTGGCAGACTCGCATATTCTTCGAGGGTATAATAGCTTAAGACTTGAGCCGCTCTCTTAGCTTCGCCTCCATGGCGTTACGGCGAACCTGCGTTGCATCAACTGAAAGCAAGACGCGATCATAATGGAAGTCGATACCGAGTACTAGGACGAATTTATGCCATGTTTTTATTGAGAATGGTATTGTACACCCCGGACCACAACGGAGGCGGAATCCTACGCTAATACAGAGCCCACGGCCGCACCGTACACCGGGTGGTGGCACGCACTTCCAGGTGGGCCCATGCTGGCGATTACCCCACACAGCCCCACCGCCGCCCGGCGACGAGGCGCCGCTGATTCCGCCGGCCACCCGCGCCGCCCTCCTTCGTCGGCTCCCCCCTTGGTTTCTAGATCTCCGGCTCCGGCGGCACGTCCACCGCGGCCTCCGCCGCCTCCGGGGGGTGGTGCTCCGGGCGGCACCCGGCGACGAAGTCGATGAGCTCCTTGCCGGACTCGTCGGTGGCGTTGGAGGGGGGAGGCGAGATCCGGAGCAGCACGGCCACGGCCACGAGGAAGAACCCCGTGGAAACGAGCAGCGGCCAGAAGAAGGAGACCACGGCGCCGAGCCTGGGCCCGATGGCCGAGATCGACACCACCGTGGCCGCCACCAGCGCCACCACGGCCGCCGCCTGCAGCCGGTGCTCCCACATTACCTCCCCGAGCTTATTCCCCTTGGTCGCCATCGCCGGATCGATCTGCCCAGCGCCCCGCGAGAGAGATCTAGAGCTCTCTCTACCTCGCTATAGCTACTACTAGCTACTACCTGATGGGGGCTAGGGCTTTTGGCCTCGCGAGATGTGGTGGTGGCTACTGGCGAGTGGGGAAAGGGATGGAGGGGGGAGAGAGCTTGGGGTTATCTCAGACTGAGGAGATTCGCCCTGCCGCCGCCTCCAGCCAAGGTTGTGTGCTCTTTTGGGCATGTTTTTGCTTGCAGCGCCGGGGGAATGGTGCGGACTGTGGATGACTCCGCCCGCCTTTCTGACCGGAGTTTACCAAAACGCCCTCACTCTGGAGTCAGCTTTGTTTATGCTGCCCCTGGTTCCCAAGTAAATTGACCCATGTATATTATTTGCGCGCCAAATTAAAGTACGGAGTAGAAGGATGTGAAACATGTTTCAGCTAAAACGTTCATTAAATGTTATACGTAACCATTATATATGTCGCCGATAAAATAAAAATAGTTATACCTGAACTCTTAAACAATAGACTTGTTACATTCATTTTTTCTCTAATTGGAAACCTCTATCATCACTCTAAACATCTCAGTGCTCCTTTAGAACCAATGGTTTTTTTAAAGGAATTTTGAAAAAAATATTCAATCATATAAAAATATTCCTACATGGTTCCTTTTGGATCAATGGAATAGCCGTCCAAAATCCTATGAAATTCTTTTTTAGGTTGGAATTTTAGTGCCCTTTGAATCAAAAGATTTATGTAGGAATTTTATAAGATCTAAATCCTTTAGGAATTTTAGGTTGGAATTTTATTTGGCCCTTTGATACAAGGGATTAGAGTTTTCTAAATCCTATAAAATTTCTATAAAATGGTTCATTGCATGTAAATTTTGAAGGAACTTAGCAAGAGCTCCAATCTATTGAAAATTTTGGGACTATCTCTCATTTGATTCCTGCGTTTTTCTCGCGGTCCAATCAAACACTTACTTTTGTGTTTTTTTGGTTTTAAATCCTCTGTTTTAAACTTGCATTTCTATCAGAATCTTGTGTCTTTCCTATCCCTTTATTTTTTTTAATCCCACGATTCAAATGACCCTTAGAGGAATATTGTCATGTGGTCCAACCTCTTGAAAGAAAAATCATTTGTGTCTCTCTTTTGAATATTGTATGTTTTTCGTGTTCTGTCTACATGGTCATTCCTGTAGTTTTATTGTATTTTTCAAATCCATAGGATTTGAAATGCTCTAATCCTATATTTTCCATTTTAATGTTTTGTTTTGGTAATCATGTATTTCAAAGGAGCCCTTATCTTGGATATAAATATTTATCGTTGTTTTTTTTTATATTAGAACCTTAGGTGTTACTTATAAAATTTAGCATTAGAACCATACATAGTATATTAGTATGAGCATTAGACTTATACGTAGCATATTAGTATGTTTCATATTACTTGGCATCATAAAACTTCAGCCATGAATTAAGGGTTTATAAAATTACAAAAGAACAATTGTTATAACATAAGCCAGATCAAGAACACCGCTTTTTTTTCCAACTCAGGAACACCGCTAGATCTCCGGAAACAGTCCTAGCCGGTCCATATCCAACCACCGGTAGTGCGGGCAGTGACGTCAACCAAAAGGGTTTCAACTTTGGGGAGGGCATTTTGGGGAAAGCGGTTGGTGTGTATCAGCGTATCAGCGGCTTGGATTGTCGGGTCCCATTTGATGAGACACGCGGCCGCAGGCAAAGGGCGCAACGTCGGAACGTGCGGGGAGCGCGTGACGCAGCGCATCCGGACGCAGCCTAGACGCGCTGCGGCTGCGTCGCTCACGTGCTGGGCACTCCCGGCCGTGCCCTCCCGATCTCGATTGGGCCGGCCGTTGCATCGTCCCCGCAGCTCGGACGGCCTCTGCTTGCTTTGATTTGCAGATTTGGCACGAGAGTAACGTTACGTGGTGGGTTCTACTGTTCGGATGAAATCTCGTTTGTTCTCTTCTGTTTGAAAGGGAGGAGGAACAGGTGCGGCACTAGCGGAGAGTCTGGTCCATGTCTCGACGCCGACGGGATGGGAGGACGGCGGACGATGCCGAGACACTTGTTTACTGTTTGCGTGTTTTGTTATGGAAGGTTTGATGTCGCCGTTCTGTGTTAGATTTTGTTGGCCATGCTATGGCATGACAGTATCAAACGTGGGGCAAGATTTTGGGTAATGAACTCGAGCTACAAGAAGCCCCTGTTAGTAACAATTATTATTCTCACGTTTCAATGTATACGAAAACTTTGGCAGCCCGCTAAATAAAACCGTAAACATGAAGAAAACAACCTCGCTTGGCATGGGGGTAAAACAGAACAGAGAACATCTTCAAGGGCATCATGCACGCAATAAGTTGGTAAAAAAAGAGAGAAGAACTAAATAGCTTCCTCGGAAGAAAAAAGAACTGATCCGACACACCTATTAGCTGCACTATGGGGGAAAACTGTAAACCGGCAAAACCGCAATATGCTACCTTCCAGTTCTTCAGTTTGAACAAGCACAGACGGAATGGTAGAACACACTGATAAACATCTGATAGACGGAAATATATCTGCTAAAACTAACATTTGCTTTCCCCAGTGGGTGGGATTACCCACCATGGACATCACCACATAAGGCTATAAATCCTTTTGCAACATATAAGGTTTCTGATTTCCAAAATTAATCTTCTACAAAATCCCTGGCCTCTTCTTCATCTGAATCATCTTGTTGTCTAGCTTGTTCAGCATATTCATCAAGGGATGCAGCAGAGAAAATGTCCCCTTCACGACTTCTGTCTGCAATCTTTGGAACCGACGGTCCGCTCTCCCTGCCATTTCCTTTGTTCATCTGCAACAAAATGTTGATCTTAATAAATATGCATGGAATTACTACTTCAAGCAAATAATTAAATGGACTGGCAATGCTAAAAGAACAGGCTAAAACTATCTCAACTCTCAAGTTTCAATTTGGTTACTGAAATAAAAATCAGAACAATAAGCTAAGGCTTCAGTTCCAATAAGGTACCATGATAATTCGGAATCTTAATGCACTTTTAAGTCCAAACTGCCAGTTTGGCAACCAGTTTGTTTAAGAATTGATATTCCAAAGCTGAATCATAATAATAGTACATCCCATATATAGTGAATATAGATATTGCAACAATTCTAAAGCAAGCATGGCTATGTTTTTCTGTTTCCATAACTGAAAAGCTAACTACTCTAATTAACAGGTGATTTACATTCTAAAGGGAGCAGAGCATAAAACAATCTTAACCGATACTACTAATTACGGGTCAAAATGTTTAAAGACAGAGGTGGAACTTTAGAACATGGACCAGTCATTTACATTCACATGCTCAGATTTACTGCATAGTATCAAAATAGAATTCCAGATAAGACCTGTAAAGAAGCCTTACAATTAAATAAACTAGAGCAAACAATTGTACACGAACTTAAAACAATCACAGTTTTATTTTATTACATTTAATGCTATATATTGGAACAACAAAACCATGAATACCGCAAGAAGAGAAGGTGCATAATATTAATTCATTCAATTGAAACATCGGAACAAATGCAGTGCCATCTTAATACTAGAATATGCATAATTTAAGTCAGAACGAAATAATGATGCATCCAAAAAACTATAGAAGGAAAATCAAGGGCACACGCGAAAAACTGTGGATAACTGGATATTGTTTTCAAATGATAAGTCAACAATACAATTATGAGAAAATCTGTGTTCTAATTTGTGCTGCCTTTAGATATTATGGGAAGCATATCTTGTCATTAGGCATCCCCTTGAAGGCAAACATTCGCTTTAACTAATGAGACGAGGATATATCATGAAAAAGATGCCATAGTAAGTACTCACAATGCGAAGAAGTGTGCGCCTCTCTCTCTCCCTAGCACCTCTTATGGCCTACAAAATAACTTACTAGTCAGCACAAAAGAAACGTTCGCAACAATCTCCATTCAAATATAGCACAACCAAACCTCTTCTAGTGCCTTGCGCTCACTCTCCTGTTCACTAACATCCCTGGAAAATGGTAGAAAATTGTTAGCCACCTAAATTTTCAAAGTTACGATATCATTTGATTATGCTAATACTACTACCACAACAAAGTAAACAAGCAGGGATCACCTTCCGACAAGCGCTTTAACACAAGTGCAGCACTTGGCGCAAATCCCAAGGTCCTTGGAGCAAGCTGCATTGAGCATAGGCAACAGAGAAATCAGTAACATCATCAACACCATCACAGCAAATCGACATGGCGGAGCACCCGAATTTCACCCGTGCAGACGTTGTGATACGCCTGTCGGACGTTCCGTTTCCCACACTTCTGACTGCCAAAACCAAACGAGAACTATCAGCATCCATCACTGCCCACTCCATAGTTCCATCAATCATCAAGTAAGTGTGATAATTACGAAAAGGGCAAGAGAAGGTACCATTTTGCAGGCTCAACGATAGGCTTGTACTTCCCGTATCTGCCAAGAAGAGACAAACAGATCGGACCGAGAGGCCAAGAAGCTAAAATTACGAGCTAAGATTAAGGACGACTAAAAAGGGGACTCCCGACCTTCTCTTCCAGTCGATTTGGTCCTTGCAGCGCTGGCAGACGCCGGTGATATCGGACAAAGGCCGGAACCTGCCGCCGGGCTCCTGCAGCGGCGAGGATTTCAGCTGTGAGACTCGGCGTGGGAAAAAAAGAGGATAAAGAAGGAGAGGGAGGCGGCTCGAGGACTCACGGTCTCGTTGATCTTCTGCCCGAGGTTGGGCTTCCACGCGTAGCGGTTCTGGTGCTTCGGGGGACCCTGCCGCTTCGACATCTCTCCCTCGCGCCGCCGGGAAGGTTTCCTTCCTCCTCCTCGAGCCGAGCCCCCTCCGCCGCGGCGCCGCCGGCCTACCCTTAAAACCGAGCCCCGTCTCGGCTACGCTATCGCGACAGCAGCAGCCGTTCGATCGAGAAATCGACGGCCTACCTGCGGGCAAAGCTGCCGCTGTAGGAGAGCTCGTTATGATGGGCCTCAGCGGCCCAAGCAGTAGGCCCAGCTCTGGAACTGGAAGGGAGGAATCCAGCGATCCCCTTCCGCCCTTCCCGAAGCGGAAGTTGGAACTGATCAACCGGAGCAAAGCCACCGCCTGCCGCCGCTAAAGGCCCAGGCGGAGGAGACAGCGGCGGAGCGAAGACTAGGCGGGGAGCTTAGGCGGCGGGAATGGCGACAGGGAGGAGGTTGCTGCAGTTCCAGTCGCTCCTCGCGCAGCAAGCACTCCGCGCCGCACCGAGACCCAAACCCCAACCAAACCCCCACCGATTCCTCCACGCCCCTTCCAGTCCCGCTGCCGCCTCGCCCTCCCACCTCCCCCTATGGCGCAGCACTGGCTCGCTCCTGCCGGTGAGCGCGGCGGCGGCAGCGGCCGCCGCCCGGGCCGCCGCGGCGCGGTGGCTGATGGCCGCGCGCGAGGCGGGCTCGCTCGAGCTCTTCTCGCTGCAGCGGCGTAGGTCGTCGGGGTGGCTCCCCTCCTCGTCCATGTTACTTAGCGGCATGTCCTGGTGAGGTTTCAGTTGGTATGGTTTGAATGGGGGATTTTCGTGGTGGTTTGGTGATTTTTTGGTTTGGTTTTGATGTTCAATGAAGGGCGAAGTGGTTGCCGTCCGCCGATGGGGCGGTGTTGATGCTCGTGGGCGCCAATGTGGCCGTGTTCATGCTATGGCACCTGGCTGATCCTAGCTTCATGAGGAAGCATTTTATGGTTAGTGATCAATCGAAGAGCTTCTGCTTTTGTTTCAGAAGTGGTTGATTAAGTGTGGCTTGATTATTGTTTGTTTTGATGAGCAGATTTCTCTTGATAACTTCAAAAGCGGGAGGTTACACACGTTGCTCACGAATGCCTTCAGCCACGCAGAGCGTGGTCACCTCATCAGCAATATGATCGGTCTCTACTTCTTCGGGTCAAGTGTAAGATGCTCAGCTGCTCACCATTCTCTCTTGTTATTACAATGCAGAAATCTGTACTCCCTCCATTATCAAATAGATAACATTTTAGTATCAAAATGTTAAGATTTGATGTGTGCAAATGACATTAGCAGATTTTTTATGAAAAATACATTTTCATGTAGTTATATCTTCAGTAATCTTTATAAATATATGATTAGAGAAAAGCAATGATCAAACAAGTGCATTGGAGACTCTTGATGTCCTAAACGACAAGTAAAAAGGACTAGTTTGTCTTGTATGCACCTGTGTACAATTTTATGCATTCTCAAATCCTAAATAGAAACAAAGGAATGGATAAGGTGACTTGTCAATATAGTGGAAATCATTACTATTCCTAGTTTGCTTTCTGAAACACCTGAAATTATAGCTGTTCTTTATTACCAAATCAGTCAAAGAATCATCAAGTTGAGTGTAGACTAAACACATCATTTAGCACTTGATCCAAGACATGATCTATGAGTTGTTGCTATAATATATGCTCATCTGAATTCCAGCATCTTTTGTTGAATATTTCAAGCAAGTCTGAAGTACCACCAACTTGTTGGCATAATTCATGCTGGGTGAACATGACCATGTAAAATTAAGAGAGAGTAATATATTTGGTAGTGGAGTATTGAATTTAATCTAGCAATTTTTCTTTATTTTGACATTATTGAATTTGACCAATCAAATTTTGATTTGTATTTTTTCTGTAGTTAAAAAAAAATAAAAATTGGCTTGAAGTTTGTAAAACAATTCTTTGTTTCCTTACTTTTCTGCAACTCCAATAAATTCACAGAGATGTCACATGTAATGAAGAGTTATAATACTTCATCGCCAAGTCCCCCTCCCTCAGTCCAGAGACACACAGAGAGGCTATTGGCATTTCCTGTGCTAGTTATTGAACTGAGCCAATCAGAGTTGTACATATTGATGTCTGATGAGGGCACCATGCAGAAAAGATGTGAGGCTGTTTTTCAGGTCTGATGAAATAGCCAGCTAGATAGAGAGCTCCTGCAATGATTTGCCATGGGAATTTGATGTCTACCATGTCTTGAATGTATTAGATACGGTTTATCCATTTTATAAAAACAAATCAATAGCATTTAACCATTCCCTTCTAATTTTAGTATTTCTATTTATCATGTTTAGTGGAGTTAAGATTCATTCTCCAAATGAAGGGACTAGTATATATATCATACTCTGATTTTCTATTGGCCATTTATTACTTGTATTGCATGTGCTGAATTGCTTTTTTTCCTTTCTGAATCAGATTTCCAACATGTTTGGTCCTGCTTTTCTACTGAAGTTGTACATAGCAGGAGCACTTACTGGATCTGCATTCTTCTTGCTAGAGAAAGCTTTCCTAGCTCCACGAAGACAGGTAAGCCTGTATATGATGTGTATTCTTATGCATCAGGGAACCAGGATTTCTAATCCTGGACCAGGATGTCCTATGTCATCCAATTCTGAAACAAAATCCTATGTCAACGTGATTTCTAGTTAAGAAAAAGCTAACCTGTGAAAATGCTAGTACCTGGTAGTTCGCTGCTAGCTACTAGATGCGAACCAGCCTCTTGGTATTGGCGCTCTTGTGGGACATATCCTGCATGAAAAGGGTTCAATATTTATGATTTTGCAATAATCTCTCTAATCTAATATGTAATATTTATTTTGCAGTTTTATGGCGGATGGGACAATTCAAGAACTCCTGCGCTTGTATGTGATTTATTGATTTCTTGTTCTAGCAGTTCGCTTTATATTCACGCTGGTATTCAGAAACAAGCATTATTATGACATAACACATCAGTAGTCTGATGGCAGTGATTTTTTCCCACCTACCTATTATGTGTTCATCTTATACACCCAAATAATTAACTAAAAAACAATACTGCAAATTTGAATCGCTATGGTAGTTTAATTTAATATGATATATAGCCAACAAAAGGATGGCCTATTTGCTACTGTACTCAGAGATGTCAATGGAGCCCCGTTCCCTTTTCCCCCACAGGGAATTCTTCCACAGGGGACGGGGATGGTTGCAATTGATTCTCCACGGGAAATTAAATGTGGAAAAACATATGCCCCCTTGGGTCTAGCAGGGGCAGGGATGATCCTCCGTCCCCCATCCCTGTCCTCCGCGGGGAGACCCGATTAAAAATCAGGATAGGGATCCAAGTCCGTTGCAAATTATGTACGCCTAAAGGTCCAATTGAGCCATAATTAGTGGATGAAGATCTTGTGTTGTTGTCTAACATATTTATATAAAGTGTGGGTATTATTTGTTAATTACATTTTGATTTGAGATGTATATGTTGTTTTAAACGGGGCCTCCATGGAGATTAATTCCTCGCGCGGGGTGGGGATGGGAAAATTGTTCCCCAATTGCAGTTGGCGGGGGTGGGGAAATTTGTGGCCCGCAGGGACAGGGATGGGATGAATTCCCCAGCAGGGATTCCCCGTTGCCATCTCTAACTATACTAGTACTAAGTTATTACTTGTTACACCCAAAACATAATCCATTCTATTCATGTGAATCAGGGTGCAAGTGCTGCTGTTAATGCAATTATCCTTCTTGACATTTTTTTGTATCCGAAGAAACTAGTCTATCTTTACTTCTTCATTCCTATTCCAGGTGCAATTATGGTGAGAAGCTTTTTTTCTTCAAAACATTCTGTTAAGCAGTGGTTGTTACAATGTAAAACAAATACTCTTTGACTTTTCAGGGGGCTATTTTGATCGGTGCTGATTTGCTGAGGGTGAAGGTATGCAGTAACTTAAAATGTGACTTCTTTTCATGTGGATTTGCTAATGTAATAAGTGCACTTTTGCCTTTTTGGTGCTACTTTGTTGCTTTGCCATGAGTTTTGACTGTGGTAGTGTGCTGGTTCAGCAGATGCATTACAGTATAGCTGTTGGACACTGCTACTTTCATTTATTTCAATTTTGGGACTTTTGTGAATTGCTTACTGTGTGAAGTTCCTGCCCGCAGTAGCTCTGGTCTTAAATTAACCTGATGTTTTTTAAGAAGTTGATATTCACATTTAGGGTGGCTAGGAATATTTTACTGATTTCTCCATTTGATGTTTCTGTTTCTAGAATGCAACCTTTCCTGGCTAGTTGAAATTCTATGTATTGCACCTTTCTTCTTGATGATTACATTTATCTAATTTATGCTATATATATATATATATATATATATATATATATATATATATACTTCAATGTAATCACCTGACCCTTTTCCCCCAAAAAAATTGTACACAGGCTGATATCTGTTTATTTTTTAGGGGCAAGGTCAGGTATCAGGTACTTCTCATTTAGGGGGTGCCCTAATAGCTGCCCTTGCATGGGCTCGAATCAGGAAGGGCTGGATCTGATCATGTACTCCATCTGGTGGGCTGATAGTTGCAACATGTTATTTGACGAGATAGCTTGGGTCGAGGGACGACTCATGGACCATGCTACTCGTCCAAGTTTTTGATGTAGGAATGCTTTAAAACTTGCCCTGGAGAATATCTCGGTAGCATCGTAGATATTGTCGACTGATTGGCAGGAAAACATAATTTTTTGCTCTCAGGAACCATCCTTAACATTTATCCCTTGGTGGATGGCAAGGGCATTTTCATGGCTGGTCATCACAGTTTATCTGTAACATGTGATGCAGAAATGTCTCTGCTCGCGTGCAAGCGGGTGCTATAATTGGCTGGACAGATGGGCCTGTTTGGTTGGTTTGCCACAGGCAAACCACAGTTTTAGTAGGTAGCGTTTGGTTTCTACCACAACTCTATTTTACCTAACTCTTAGCCATCTGATCCACATGTCATATATTCTATTTTCTTTTCAAACTTTACCTAAGCTTAATTTGTCATTTTGTCTGCCACAAAAATATGATAAGACTAAGCTTAGCCAACTTAGTTAAAAATATGTGACAACGTTAGTCTCCAATGACCCTTAAGTTCAGAAGCTGCCACGGAACGGGAGGTCGGGATTCAAGGCTCCAAGCAGATGGCACGGTTTGTTTATTATGGTACGACTGCGTTGGAAAATCTAGGAGATGGTTTAGCTTGCCACTACTGCTCTATCCTGCAATGATAATATAATGCGAATGCTAGCTGCTACACGCGGTACACTTGTGCTGTGCGGCCGGCCGTGTCACATATCGGTATTACCATTTGCCAGTCGCCTCGCCTGGCATGGATGGAGCCATGGATGCATGTTGTTTTGATGAGCCTACAAGTCGGCCCATCAGGCTTCAGGCCCAGCTCGAAGTCCACTGCAAACCCAGATGTACCAGCTTCTTCAGGGTCGGCGACAGGTTGATTGTACACACATGCGTCAGCTGCAAAGGAGCAAGGTCCAATTAATCCTCCATCAGGTAATATGTGTGCATACTGTAGCACCAGGTGAATTGTACATATGAAATGGGTCTGCTGTATGCTGCAGTACTTATACGTACACGGGCAATCGCTACATGGAACCATTTTTTTTTCCTTCACAGGTAGGAATTCGTCAGGAATTGGAACTCAGATAGGACCTCTTGACCTCTTCACGGTCGGACCGTCGGTTACACACTGATTTTTCACGATATATATGGACGACGGCCTTCAGGAAGACATTCAGGTGATTTCTCCTTCTTAATGAAAAACGAATTAACGCAGTTGCAAACTTGCAATATGTTTGCCTTTTGTGTTACTACTTAATTAAGCTTTTGTGAAAAAAGTTTTTTAAAAATAGCTCAAAATATACAATGGATCATGGGGAGAATCAGTTTGACGACTAAAATACCGCGCGAGGAGCAACCGTCCTTTGCATGCATCGCTTTCTGTTAATTAATGAAATGCATGCATCTGCTTACAGAATTTAGGTTGGTAGCATCTAGTTAAGGTAGCTGATTTTCTTTTCTCCCCCTTTCTTGTTAAGAAACTCACTATTCGATCTGTACCTAGCGCACGTACCTACTATGGAACTAGTCATGCTACGCAGCTACAGAAGAGATAAACGAAAGAGTGATCAACGAAATGAGGATAATGGTACAGGCTATGCATTTGTAGGCCACTCCCCTATACTGCTCTCCAAAGCATAATCTTACGAGTATCATTGCTCGTGTGTCCAATTTGCTCGTCTGTCACGTACCATGCAAGACACATCCATTTGCCACAGCCCACAGCCCCCACACACTATACACAGTTCATCATCATCTCCCTTAATAATAATCAAACTTAACTGCCATACACCATATGATCACACCTAGGATAGCCAGCGTGTGCAATCTAGTATGGCTCTAGCTAGCTGGCTAGCTACATTGTCGATCGAAATTGGTTCATGTGTGCATGCACATAAGTACCAAATTACTAGATGTGTAGGCTAGGTTACTTTTCCAGCATGAGAACAGCTAGTCTAATTACCGGTTTGTTGCTAAGCTAGCTAGCTACTCAAAGTTAACTAACGGATGAAACTAAAAGATGAAAGGAAGATGAGTTTGATAGGAAAATGAGGAGGAATCGTAGTAGCCTCAGGGGACCATTCATGTGAAAGGGTATATATTGGTCCATGTCTCTCCGTGGCAAAAGATACAGAGGGTACATCTGCTAGCTAGCTGCTTGCTGCATGCATGCAAACCCTAGCTACAGGGCTATGCAGACACAGTGCACGCAGAGAGATAGAGACAGAGAGAGAGAGAGGCGCTTTAACCGTAGGGGGCCTAGCTCAGCTCGCCTCCAAAGACCAGCCCCCCGGCTAGGCCAGGCCAGGCCAGCCAGCCCCACTGTTGGTCTTTTACTACTCATCAACCCCACTCACTGGTCACTTCCCTTCGCTTGCTGCTTGCTAGCTATAGCAGCTTGATTTTTCTTTTTCTCTTGGGAACTGCTAGGCTAGATGGTTGGTGGTCACGGAGACAATTTTTTTGCAAGCTTAAGATGCTTGTCCTTTTGTTTTAGATATGCCATTCAAAGATATGTACACTGATATATAAGTCATGGTTGTGTATATATATGCCTCTGGATATACATGTGTACATATACAAATCAATCAAAAGGCTGTCTTTTCTCAGCTGGGCAATGTCTTTGCAGATATTCATGTCTTATTCAGGGGTAGAGCTGGATCTAGAGCAGAGCTAATGTGCCCTTGGTAGCTACTACTTAATTTATATTTTCAATTATTGTATAGTATTTTTTATATCATGTAAATAGGATTATGGAGCTAAAGCCTAACTCCTAAGTCTCAAGTCCTAATTATGAAGTAGTATCTTCAAACCCTGGCTTTCTTTTTCAAAAAAGTCCTAATTACTCTTAGCTTGTCTTTGACCCTGCAGGGTCTTGTCCACGGTAGACAGCAGGAGTTGTTTGGAAGGGTTTTTGTCAGGCAATGTTTTCGGCTCTACTAGCTAGTAGTAGCAGCCAAGGCAGGGGAACAGCGTCTTTTTTCCCAAATAAGCAGAGAAGCACATATATGTGCAGATGATCGAGTAGCTATAGCTTGTTAGATCACTGCACAAAAGAAAGGTCGCTTTGGGATTTGGGTCCAGCTTTGGCAAAGGTGCGTACGTGGAGGAAAAGATCTACCTAGCCCTGATATGTTGCTCTCAATCGATCCGGCCCGCAAGATGAGATAGTGACCCCCACGTACGCAATGCTCGCTTTCCTCTTGGTCAAATGGGCAGGATGGCACGCAGAATGAACCGCTGATACGCAGGGCTTAGCTGCTGTTTGGTCTGCTAATTAATTATCTCTCTTAATTACCAATTAATGATCGCTCAAATATTGGTTGTGACTGACAACAAGAAGAATAACTGTCATGTTGGGTTAATTAAGTTTCCTTGAATAATATTAATCTGCTATATATTGTCAATATATTCTAATATCTTAGTGGCTAGCTTTCTTGTCTCAGGAATGATTTTCTTATGCCGCATGGGGATTCTCCATTCATGGATATTGGTGGCTCATCAACATATAAGACAGAATTTTCGAAGAACTTCAGTGCGAGTTGATAGTACGTCTTACTTATGATTTTCACCAAGGTTGCTTGGCAAATATGGGACCGATTAACATAAAGCACGATAGGGTGTCTTCACCATAATTTACTGGTCGTACCAATCAATTAATCCTCCAAAGTTGTCGAGAATGTTGATCTGCTCCGGTGTTAATTTGGAGTACAGCGGGAATTGTTCATTGCCTCCATTTTTGGCTACATATGGTCAGTATGGAGATCTTTGATGTGTGCCTCGAGATCTTGCAGCTGTTGTTCACTTGTTCGGTTTGTTCTCTTCTCCTTTAATTTATTTGTGGTCTGTTGGTTGCCATTGCTTCTTAACACCATACTGTTAAAATTTTGTGGTTAGCTAGGTCTTTGTGTATTACTCACTTAATTTAATGAATGGCGTGTAGAAGCTTTTCTTAGAAAACTTTAACATTACACAGTAGTAATCCAACAATGAGGAACATTTCTAAAACTTAGGACTTGTTAAGAGATGCATGTGTAATTTTTTTTCATAGGCTTAAACTATATAGAATATTTCCTGTAGAACCTTTTTGAATTCTAGGATTTTTTAGATTGAAAATTACCATAGAATTCCTTTCCTTCCTCCATATTTTGGATGATTTCAAACATATTCTGAAACCTCATATTTTCATTTCCTTTGAGACGTTTCAAAGCATTCTCTCTCTCTCTCTCTCTCTCTCTCTCTCTCTAAGATAAATTGTTCAGACGTTTTCTTTAAGAATTCCTGCAAATTTCACATGGAGTGCCTAAACAGTTCTTCATGTTTAATTCTTGTATGATTAAACTAGCCATGCATGACATGCATCCAAATTCTTGCATATATAATACATTACATTCCAAATGGGCCCATATATATATAGACTGGAGCAGCCTATATATGTCTAATATAACTAGATCGTTGTGGAATATCCATGGGTACTAGTTAATTGGGATATTACCAGTGCTTCTGCTGCTGCGGATAATTCTGAGTTCAGAATGTTAGGTGATCGTGTAGTAATTGTCATGCATATACAGTACCCACGATTTGATTAACAGATAATTTCTTGCGTGTTACTGTGCATGCCTTTCTGCTGATGATCTTCCTTTTACACGATTGATACTTTTAGCTAGCTAGGTAAGCTAGCTATCTAGGCATGTTACCATTTACAAAAGTGACATGCATATTATGTTGATGCATGCATGTTGTCTATACTAGCCTCTAGCTTAATTAGGTTTGTGCTAAGCTAGCAGCTAGCTGGCTGTGCGTTAGTTGGTGGGTCTGCGCCAACAAAGTGTGTCCACCGTGTCTTATTTTGTTGTTTTCTTTGGGCATCCCCGTTGCTGGTGGGGATGACGCAGGATGATGTTTATGGGTCAGAGATCTAACCAGAGAGAGAGAGAGGACAGATCAGTACAGGTCGAGTTGAATGTGCTAGCTAGCTGGTCGGTAATACTGCTCTCTTTGCATCGCTACTTTAACATTGTGAGTTGTGACCATCTACCTAGTCCCAACAGGCAGGAGTGCATGGTGAACAGTATTTGAGCTGCTCAGTTTGTCTTTCTTTCGCTAACAATCGTCTAGAATTAAATGCATTCTGCATGCATGAACCGAATATAATGCGTGTAGTCATCTGAGGACAGTTCTTGACTTCTGGAATAATTTGTAGCTAGCTCTGAAAACCAGATTGTCAGAAAAACAAGTACATATGTATATATAAATATATATATTTATAGAACTGGTGTGGCTCCAAGGTCATTTTAACTTTTCAACAGAGCGCATATCTATTCATATGAACAACGTATATTTCCACATATATACTTCATCACTACTCAAATATTCCTTTCGTTTTAAATTATAGGACATCCTCTTTGTAAAGAAAACCAAATATAGTATGACTAATAATCATACTAATTATATCTATACTAAGTATTATGCATATTATATCACTAGATTTATATTTTAAAGTATTTTCATGTGATGCTAATTTCATATTCGTGGATAACATAACATGAAGTAAATTAATGGTCAAAATATATTATTGAAGACCATGTAAATAAATATAGGCCTTATAATTTGAGACGAAGGAAGTAGTAGTCTTTGAATATCATTCATCTTCAAATTAAACTTTTACCGCTCGTCTTTTTTAAGAAAATATATAAATGTTAAGAAGTATTCCATATGAACGAAGTGTGTTGCATCCTAAATGTATTCATGAAACTTTTGTGCATCATAATCTAATCATTAATTTAAAATTTATTGATGGTCAAAGACTCGAAGTTGAAATTAACCTTATAGTTAACGATGACAATTATTTGAAACTAGATAGAGTATATAGACTAACGAAAGAATGGTATATATATAAAATCATATTATTTTCATTTTTTTGGGATTGATCAAGCCGCATAAAAATTTAAAAACATTTTTCAGATCTCTACCATTTATTTAGTTTAACTCTTTTTTCTTGAAGGAAGTTCCAGCTTCCATGTGATAAGCACAATATATCTTTTCTTAAACATGTCCATATTTTAAGAAATAAACATGACCAATATTTCCTTATTTCTCAGGCCTTATTTGATTTGGAGAAAAAGTTAAGGATTTGGATTTCTAAGGATTAATTCTTATGAGTGTCATTCGGTTTGTAAGAATGAAGTATAGGAATGAAGTATAGAGAAAACATGGGAATTTTTTCATCCACACAAACCTCTTGGAAAAATTCCTATGGATTGCTGCGTGCAAACATTCCTATTCCTCTATTTTTTTTATTCCTATGGGTTCAAATTCCTCCAAACCAAATAAGCCCTGAATCTATATCAACTCAAGTCAGTCATATGACTTCCTGTACCTAGCTAGTTTAATTTATTACTTTGGTAAAATCTGCCTTTAATCATGTTATATAAATGAAAAGTGTAGACCATATATATGCATTTTTTGAAAATAAATTGGCAAATTAATTAGTGACAGATCAATTTGACTGAGAAAGTTTATTTGGGAGCTTAATTGACATATTAATTTGACAATAATATGTATGAGAAAACATAGTAATGGAATAATTTCTTAATTAAGCTACACAGGATTAGCACAGCTGATCACTCAAGTGAAAACATATATGCCCCAAGGCATACTAGGAGTATAATTTATTGATCCTCCTTTTCACATGTGAATCTGATCATCAATTTGATCGGTTGCTGGTTATATGTATCTTTGACCTAATAAATGGATCGAAAATCATTTTGCTGCATTTTTACAATTTCACCATTAATTGCAGCCTTGTGCTGATCCTTTCCTAGCCTCAATATACATATAAATTCCTGGGTACTTCAGAGCATCCTCTTCGAATTTACTTTGCTACTAGCTTCTAAATTAAGTTCTTAATTTATCTGTGACCAGGCAATATGATGCTAACACTTGCACGTACGACGTACAACAATAAGATGATGCTTAGCTAGATTATGTTTATCTTCCTTTCATGCTTCAGTGAGCTGCTTGCCGTTTTCATAATTATAGGCCTGTACTATCAATGTGTGTTCATGGAAGAATGACTACTATATTTTACACAACTCTATATATATCCATGTCCCTTAGCGGCCTAAACTCTAAACTGAGCTAGGTAAGAGTTGTAAAGAGGTTCCTGCTCTAGTTAAACTTAGCTAGGTAGGAGTTATTAAGATGTTTGGGTGTTAATGAACATTAAACTGCAGCAACAACCTATCTTGTTGCTTTGGCACGATATATATATATCTAGCTATATATATGTGACCACATGTCGTTCAAAATAACAATTCAAGATGTGTACACGTAAGAATTGTACTGGTAGAGATCAAATTAATACGATGATGCATGTATTTTATATATATATATACCCATTAACCCATATATAGATATTTCATTGCATTGTGTATATTATGACTGCAATTAATAGCCTTGTGGAATCACATAATTGGATTGACTATTACCGAAGCTCATGTTATATATCATATATATGCTCTCGAATATGCATGAGGTGAAAAGTTGTGTGCTTTGTTTGAGTTGTAGCCCTTTAAGTCTAATTTCCTCCAAAAACATTCAAGCATAGGGTTAAATATCAAAGCAGTATTTCCACGTTTCTGAAATAATTAAAAATACCATTTTTCTTGGGACAGTTAAGAAAAAGAATCATGTGTATATATGCTTCCTTCACATAAGAAACCAGCATTCTTTCCATCATTAATTTAGAAATATCCACTGTAAATTTCTTTGTTTCACATTTAGAATATAAATAATGTATACTTCAGGGTTCAGGCTACATATACATGGAAGGAAATTAGTATTTTGCAGGGAGCATATTTATATTTCACAGAATGAACTGGAAAAAGGGACATATGCAGTGTGTCAACCAGATATTCATTCCCCAAGGTTTTGTGTACACCAGCCAGGAAGCTTGGGAACAATGGCGTCAGAAAACTGAATACACACACAAAGAAGTTTCCCTTTTAAAAAAATAAAGAAAATTAAGGCGCAGAACTGAAGGTTCAAAATTTAGAACTTATTAATTATTACACAAGCCAATACATCCATTACTTCTTTGCATATAAAAAGAAGTAACAAATCCGTATTGCACACAGGCATATGCAGCAACCCCCTGCATATTTCTTGCCCTAGTTTAGAGCAAAAGAAATTAGCAGCCAGCTAGCTGGCAGTATCTTCCTTCTTAAACCTTAACCCACCACAAGCTTAATTATTCCCTTGAAAGAAATTAATACATAGATCAAAGCAATGCACACACTTGCACTAGCTAGCTTAGATTGTTCTTTGGTAGAGCTCATCGATCCTTACCTTGTCGATCGAAGAGTGTTGTTCCAGTGTGTGTAGAGCTTGCTAGCTTCCTGTCTGATCATGGAAAGCTCTCGCCGAGCTCAGGGACAAGCTCTGCGAGCCAAGGTTGTCTACTGTGAACTGCTCGGCCTCGGAGGAGTAGAACACCAGCTGATGATGCGACCCTGGAGCCAAGGAAAGCAGTGAAGGGAACGGCGAGGTGTGGTGAGCCGCCGCCGCGGCGGCAGCGGCGGCCACCTGCGGCGAGCCGGCGCCGCTGTCTTGCACGCTGCCATTATTCCATGACTCACCGGCGTAGTGGAACGGCATGGCGCCGGCGTTGTTGACCATCCCCAGCGGGTTGTTCAGCCCCATGAACCGGTGGTAGCCACCGGCGGGGAACCTTCCCACCATGTGCGCCGCTCCGCTGCCGCCGCCGCCCCCGTCGACGTCGTCTCCCCCTCCTCCGCCACCGGCTGCCTCCTTCTCCGCGGCCAGCGCGGCCGCCGCCGCCGCGACGTGGTACTTGTCGTCGTCAGCGTCGTGGTGGTGGTGGTGGTGGTGCATCAGCGGCATGGCCGACGGCAGGTGGTGGTGGCCCATGCAGAGGTGGTCCTGCTGCGGGAACTGCAGCGGCGGCAGCTTGTCGATCTCGTGGCGCGCCGCGTTGAGCAGCCAGTCCACCACCTTGCTGGGCTGGTTAAGCCCCAGCCGGTCCTGCAGGTCGTAGAGCTGGATCGCCGTCGGCACCGACAGCCGCACCCGCCGGTCGCGCAGCCCCTTCACCGTCTTCACCTTGCTGTGCCGGTCCTTGCCGCCGAACACCCGCGACACGCGCACGATCCGCGACTCCGTCTGCGCCGACCATTGCCGCGACGTCGCCACCGCGGCCGTGTGCTTCCTCGCTAGCTCCGCCGCCTCCTCCTCCGCCGCCGCCGCCGCAGCAGCAGCGGCAGCCTGGCTGCTGCCTAGTATCATCCTTATCAACACCTCGAGCTCATCCTCCCACCGTCAGTCCTCGATCCACCTAGCTAGTACCCAATCATTACACACACAACACCTAATTAATTAGGAGTAACATCGCATGCAGACAGATTAACATAAAATTTCGCGCCATAATAACCAACTAGTACTAGTAGTTAACCAGGAGTAAATCTCTCATGTGCACGGAAGATATATCTCTCTGCTTGTGTCACTGTTCCATTGGGGAATGGGGAAAGCGCTGCAGCTTTATTCGCTGCGTATTTGCGAGCAACAGCAAACTATCTACTCCTATCGATCGAGCTACTAGCGAGATCGAGATCGAGAGGCTGGCTCTTCCATGCTGCGCCGCTGCTACGGCTTGCAGCTCTAGCTGGTGAGCTGCATGCGAGCCATCAGCAGTGGCACTATGTGTGTGCACTGCAGGGGAATGATATGATTCCATGATTGAACCGAACAGCCATGATTCATCTCGCCGGTGCGGGAAGCTCTGAATTGGATCGTACAAGGATCACTATTGCCCATGGGAATGAGGAACAGGAGAAGGCCGGGACGGGGGTTTGTATTGAGTGCTAGCCTTTATGCCGAGACGAATAGCTTTTGCTAGCTAATCTTGCAGGGCCTGCAGCATGCACCCAGTCTTTAACTGTAGCAGTCATTAGCTTTTAAATTGTGCTCTTTCAAACCAATCGAGACTCGAGAGAGGAAATTTGTATGACAAGCAAAAAGGGTGAAATTTGAGGATTAATTTGCTCGGTTGGGGATTCCTAGAACTGAACATACTAATCAGAAAAAATGGAAAAAGATTTGAAGAGCAGTGGACAAATTGGATAATTAAATTGACAGGGCTCATCAGATCGACCAGGTCGTTCCGGAAGCAAAAGGATCAGATAGAGGCGATCCGGTGCAATTGAAACAAAGATTATTTGGTTGGTGATCCAGTAGAGGTTCTGAGAAGAAACCTTCCAGGGAAAAAGAAATGGACCTCAGGTACCAAAAAAATTCCAAGGGAATTGTACAGTCTCACAGAAAATAATTGAAGAAGAATTAACAAATCTGGGCTTAGATCCACAGCATAAAATCCTAATCAAGGACCACGGAAAGCTGGGGAGATCATTAAAAACTCTCAAAAAGCACACACATAATTTTGTGATCCCCAAATCCATAGAATAATCGCCAAGAATTAACAAATCAAACACCCAAACCGGCTCCAGATGTACTCAGAGAGAGAAACACTTACAAGAACTCAGCCATACATATATATGGCCCTCGTCCGATCCCTTCAAGTCAGCCGAGAGTTCCCCTTCCCGCCGGTGAGCTAGATAGCTCGCCAATTAACCCGAGCAAGAAGAAGATCCCGCCACCGCCGAGCTTGGTCGTCGCTCTCTCCAGCTACCAACCACGCCGCCGGTGGTAGCTCCGATCAGCTAGCGTAAACCCTAGCCTGCCAGCTACAGAGCAGCAGCTTAGCTAGGTAGCGTCGTCGGAGAGAAGGATGTGGAAGACGACCTGTGAAGCTTGTGGTGGGTATTTACACTGAGGAATAAATGATCAGCGTCGCTGTCGCGTCACTGTCCTTTTACCACCATATGCTCTCTCCCTTGTTGCTCCCCCGGCTCACTTCACTCTCCCTGATCGATCGATCGATCGATCGTATTCGTATATTGGCAATTTGGCCAGCAGAGGAGCTGACCTGGCGAGCTGATAAGCTCATTAAGCTCAATGCCATGTGTTAATTAGCGGAGTGTATATACGGGCGTACACAAGCCTTCCTAAATTTACATATGTACACCTGACCTGACTAAACCTCTCATCGTTTGCTCTATGACTAGGCAATAAAAAGGAATTTATAGATAAAACTCTTTAAAGACAACGCTGGAAAATAAACTATAATAAAAACACTCAAAATCAACTTAAAAATAATTTTTTAAAATTAAATTTTGTTGTGGTTGATAAGCCAACAAGCAAACGATGACATAAAATACGCTTGACCTAATTAATCAACTAGCACCTGTGTGCAGTGGAGAACAAATCAAAGTGCTACTAGCATTAACATGGGTTATATTAGCAAGATACAAGGATGCCAATGCCTAGATATGCTTCTTAATTTCATAGAACACATTCTACTCCTCGGATTACACTAACTTCTGGTGAATTAGGTTGAACTAATTAAAGAATTTTTAGTGTTCCATGAGTATAGCTATATCAGCTGGATTTTTAATTGTTTTTGTTTAAATTAGTATGGTGTTGAAAGCTGATGACGGTTTGCAAAAAAGAAGTTCCTTAGATGTTATATATCAACACATTTGGTGGCAAGTTGGAACCATGCATGTATGTATACTTGATTTTGAATTTTGTTAGATTGTTGAATAATATTCTTCTTCCCACTAAAATACAGTACCTTTACAAATCTTTCAACATCGAAATCTAGGAGGCTAGTTTAGTCTAGGGACCATCCATCTTTTGAGCATCAACTAGTAGCTAGCAGGACCACACCTACTTTTATCCTCAGTAAAGACATAAATTTGGACCCAAAAAGGGGAGAAATAATCAGATAAGATCGTTTAAAAGGATTTGGGATTAGTATCATCTTCTCATTTAAAAGGTCAGTTCAGTTGTTTGATTTTAATTGTTCATTGCTCTAGCTAATTAGCAGTAGCAAATATATAATGCCGGCTCAAGCTATCCTAATTACTAATTAATATATCTCTCGTTATGTTAAGTCAAATTATTTTCTAATTACTCAATAAATTGCTTTAAAAAATACTTTATGCCATCCGTTTCAAATTATTTATTGTTTCAGCTTTGTTCTATATGTCAAACATTACTAACTTTGGCCATTATTTTTTAGAAATTTATATAGTTTAACATTTATAAAATTTATGTTTTTAGGTTCACCATGATAAATAATTTCATAACATAAATAATTCATATATTATTGAACTATATGAATTTCTAAAAATTAATAGCTAAAGTTAGGAATATTTGACTTAGGAGTTGTTCACTTTGTTGCCAAAATTAACCCTACCAAGTTTTAGCTTTGGCAAGGTAACAATCTAAACATTGTCAAAACTTGCCTTCATTACCAAATTTTGGTAATTCTAGAATCTTTCTCTCACGAAAACTTGACAATGATAAAAAAACCAAACACAACTTACACCTCTCAACCTTTTCAAATATTGACAATGCCAAAATTTGATAAGGTTGATTTAGGCATCAAAGTGAACAACCCCGGTGCCCCACCTCCACACCGGCTAGGTCCGGTGACCCCCACCTCCTCGGTAGCCACAGAGGAGAAGTGGAGGGGAGAGGAAAGGGAGGGCGAGAGGGTCAGTCGTCGTCGCGTCCTCTGCCGAAGAGGGCCGGTCATCACAGCGAGGAGGAGAATAACGAGGAGGAGGTGGGGGAAGGGGCAGGGAGTGGGGTAGGGAGAGGAGGCAGCGAGGGAATGGGGGAGGGAGAGGGGAGGGGCGGCGCCGGACGGTGGCGGAGAAGGACGGAGAGAGGAGGAGGCGGACGATGGAGTGAGAGAGGCGGACTAAGAGGATAAGGATAAGGCCAGGCCAGGCGAGTGGATAAGCAGGCGCTCAGCTCGTCCGGTTTGGCTTGGTTTGGTATGGGTGCTGTTTTTGAAAAAACTGACACCTTATATTATAGGTGTCGGTTTTTAATTAACTGGTACCTATAATATATTATATGTGTCAATTTTTTAAAAAACCCGGTACCTATGGTATTGATGCTGGTTTTTCCTATTGAACCAGTACCTATAGTTCCTTAAAAGTGTCGATTCTATATTTTTTCATTGCGCAGAGGTGAGAAAAAACCCATAGATATTGGTTTTAAATGAGTCGACACCTATGAGCTGATACCAATAAAGGGTACTGTAGTAGTGCCCTTAGAACAAAGCTAAAACAATAAATAATTTGAAACGAGGGATAGATATAATTGAAGTCATTTTCGATACAAAAGGATTAATTTGAATGCATCCTCGATAATTTCTAGGAAGCATACAATATTATTATTTTTTATTTAAAATAAATGGAACTTTTGTATATAATCCTTTTAAAGAGATAGATGTTATATGTCTGTAGAGGTAGTTTATATTTTGGGAGGGATGAAGAGAACCTATAGTATGTCCTAAATATCAGTCTAATAGTCTAGCTAGCTGGTGCATGTCATAAATCAGAACAATGTCCCCTAGCTACTTTATACGGTGGCCATATGAATAGTAGCTACCACCCAGCGACGATACCCATTAGAATCAGCACAGTGTCTCATTTGCAATGTTTCTCGGGAAAATATTTTTATCCCTCGATGAGATTGGTTTTTGCATGTCATCTAAATAGTTATCAAAAAATTTTAAAAAAAATAACAAGATAGATTAATATGAAACATATCACTCCACCAACATATAAGTTCAAATTTAACTTTTGCAAATTGTAACAAAAATAACAGATATAACTGTGAACGCTAACTATTTTTAGTTTAATTTATTGTTTTTGTTACAACTTGTAAAAATCGAATTTGGTCTTGCATGTTTGTGGAGTAATATATTTCATATTAATCTATATTATCAAATTTTTTTAATAACTATTTAGATGACATGCAAAAAACGAGAGGATGTCTTCTCGGGGATGAAAATCCATCTCCATGTTTCTCACGATTTCACAGAGAATGGTTAGTTCTCAGTTCTCACCTGTGCCTCCCCGGGCTCCCCCCATGTTTCTCTTACGCACATACTACACGCAATATGACTCAAATGATTATACATTTATTTATTTAGTCAATCGACATTTCCTCTTGCGATCTTTCCCTTTCTTTCTCACCTTTTGTGCCTGTGCTGGAGTACATAGGAGTATGTCAAAGGAGACCAAGGATATATTCTGCAGCGATCTTTTCGTTGCATTGGGCCGTGCAAGCAAGGCTGCATCACTGCAACATAATACCCAGAAGCGATAATCAGCTAGCCATGCATATATCACTGACATCCCATTGGCAAAGTCATGCTCATCCATGAATCGATCATGCTGCAAAGGAGGAGTATATAGTATCAGATACAGTAAAAAAAGTGCAGAGCATCTTGCCATATCTTCACATGCCTGCTTGCAGCATGCAGGCGCTAGCGCACAGATTGCACCGCACAAACCTATGAATATGATCCTCCTCGGTAGGAGTATCATCCATGTCTCGCCTCAAAGCATTCTCCCCTTTCTTGTGTGGAAAAGGTTTATTGCAATATACTACTACTACTAGCATGCAGTAGTAAGCAAAGACAGACACATCAAGGCGACAAACGCACACCACAACATGCAGTGGCAGTCATCAGAACATCATTATAGATTGTTCCTTGGGACAACTCACTCAGAGGACCCAAACTAACTGAAGGTCCCCAATGGATAGCAAGCACAGGAATGAATGGATGAATGAATATAAGAAGAGGGCGGTGGTGAAGGAGGAATTTAAAAAGAACTGGGTCACGCACATGTACACCTGCTGTAAAATCCACAATTGCTGTAGGAAAAGCACAGCAATTGGCCATGGAAACACCTGCGATATCCTGCTGCAAAATGTGAGAAAAACATACATGAGCAATAGTATATGACAGCTTTCCACCATATGGTTGCAACCCAAGCAAAACAATTGTTTTGGAGTTTGAAAGGTATGCATGCAGATCGATCTGTTTCTAGGACCAATCTCTTTACGAGTAATATCCATATATATCTGTTCCCCGCTGAGACACACTAGAAGACATGCAGGCTCGCACAGCTGCCTGTGACTGTAAGCAAGCACAGTCAAGTAGCTAGTGCCTGCCTCTTGCAGTGTTTCATTGCCCATCATACAATACATGCATGCATGCTGCCTCGCTCGGGCGCCCGGCTCAGCTCAGCTCAGCTCTTTCCTTTTGAGCTCGTTTCAATAGCTAGCTACTCAGCCAGTAAGTGCATGCTTCACCGCTCTGATCTGAGCAGTGACCACTGCGGCAATGCATGCAGCTCGGTGAAAGAGTGAGAGAGAGGGAGAGAGTTGCAGGGTGCAGCTGAAAAAGGAGGGAGAGAGATCGAAGAGGTGGTCCTGTGGGTTGTGTGTGTGTGTGGGGGGGGGGGGGGGGGGAGGATGGAGGCAGGCAGAGGAGCAGTGTTGGGGACAGCGGCCACTAGCGAGGGGCAATGAATGAAAGGCCACCTTTAAGTTTGTGTGTGAAGGCCGGGCTAGCTGCAGCAGCCAGCAGCCTCCTCTCCTGCCTGCTGCCCTGCAAACCAAGCTGAAATGGAAATGCATGTAGTATATGGATAGATCGATGTATACAGGCCGGCCAGGCATGCAGGGGTATGCAGCCCTTGGGCATGCATGCAGGGAGCAGAGCAGCAGCAGCAGCAGCATGCATGGCTGCCAGTCTCAATATCATCTAGGAGTACTATCCATAGCAGCAATCAAGCTACTACTCAGCTAGCAGTAGCTCCCACCCCATTTCAGCTGAGGCCAAAAGACGACGCATGAGATGCCGTCGCGTACGTAGGCGCAATGGCCTCATATATAACAGCAGTTCAGCAGCATGCAGGGGTGGTAGTACGCCGTACGCCGATCGATCGATCGCGATCGACCGATCGACTGCGTGGTTCTCTGTGTCTGTTCGTCGCCGGGCGGCCGGCTGGCCAGTAGTAATTGTCATAATTATTGATTGCTGCTCATCCACACAGCTAGCTATAGCGATCGATCGATCGATCGATCGCGCGAGCTTAATTAGGGTGTCCTTCTGCCATCGTACGCGTTTCTGCAACCCTGCACAATCGATCGATCCATGCATGGATAGATCTTGCGATGGCCACGGATGGGTTCTCTTGGCTGCATGCTAGTAGCTACTCCCAACGTTTCAAAACATAAAGCATCCCTAGGTTGCCAAAAATTAAGGATAAAGGAAAAGATTCAGTCACTGCGTTGAACAAATTTAAAATTTTGAATTGCCTCCCTGGAAAGAGCGAAACCAAAGAGTTTTCTAGAAAAGAAGTTCTCTGTGCTATCGCTTCTAACGAAAATCAAGAAAGAAGGGGAAAACTTGGTGCTCGCTGGTGTAAAGAGGCTAGCGCAGCTAATACCGTAAAGCAAAAGTCTTAGCATGTCTTTGTACAACTCATATTTTTTTACTTCATGTACATAAACTTTTACTCCTCTATATTTAATGAAATTGGCATACTCTACGCCGATTCGTTAAAAATAATTAAATTGCCTAAGTTCCCTCCTAAACACTCGATTAGCTAAAAACACTTGGATTCCGTTCGTTAAAAAAATGCTTAGATTCCTATGCATCGAAATTAATGTTTCAAAAATACTTAATAGTATTTACAAAATTTATATCCTATAAGTGCTTATACTCACTCTGTTTTTAAATATAAACACTTCTATATTGTTTAGCATTGATCAAGATTAAAACATAAGATTTTCTATTAGTCATCTCAATGGTTAAATTTTAAATTTTGATTTGATTGGTTTCCCTCGATTATCGTCTTGTATATTGAAATTAATGTCTTAGGAGTTAGGAATGCTTATATTATGTAGTAAAAAGTTTAAATCCTGAAAATGCTTATATTGGCCTTTGGAACGGAGTGAGTACGAGAAAGTGTTTTCATCTCTCAAGGGGATATTCCCTTATTTCTTACATGTCACTTAAATAGTCATCAAATTTTTTTTAAAAAATGATAAGATAGATTAACATGAAACATATCACTCCACAAACATATAAGTTCAAATTTAATTTTTACAAATTGTAACAAATATAACAAATATAGCCGTGGATATACGTTAACTATTTTTAGTTTAATTTATTTTTTTTTCAACTCGTAGAAGTTGAATTTGATCTTGTATGTTTGTAGAGTGATATATTTTATATTAATCTATGTTATTAATTTTTTTAAAATTTTTTGATGACAAGAAGATGTCTTTTCGAGGATGAAAATCCAGTGAGTATCTCCGTCATGCACTCCCTCTGCATGCATGTATCACTGCGGCAGCTATAGCGCCTCGATCGATCGCAGCCTCGATCTCGATCACACATGCATACATCTCGTCTATGCATGCTTACTTGCTGTCAGCAACGTGCTGGCATCGATCGATCACTCAGCTCGTCAACCAGGCATGCCTTCAGGCTACGATATACTGACATGATGGCTCACTAGATATTCATCACGGTTGTAAGGTTGTTCATCGAGGTACGTACGTGTAATGTGACAGCGAAGAGCATGCAAAGCTCCGTCAAGACCGACCACGCATTCATTCTGTCTCCATGAGTACGCACACTCTGCTATACTGGCCTTTCCATTAATCTACCTCTGCTAGCACGGTTAGCACCATGCATGGTCGGAGATAAATGGGCCACGCATGCTTCGACATTTATGGACACCAGGTATATGTGTAGTACGACTACAGGCCAGCCCCGGATTTTCAGCTTCAAACAGCTAGGAACGGTGTAAATAAGGAAGTAGCTGAACTCCTGTGCATGCATTTGCTACGGATGAAGACGAACCATACATGTTCCGAGCTTCAGATGCTCTAATACTGTTCAAAAGTAATGCATGTGTTTCTTCATCGAGCATGTTTAAAAGAGGAGAGTTTGGGATAATTGAATCATGGGGACTGCTAGAGCATGGGATCTCCCATGACTGATGCCAGCCCCTCCGAATCATGTTTAAAAGAGGAGAGTTTGGGATAATTGAATCATGGGGACTGCTAGAGCATGGGATCTCCCATGACTGATGCCAGCCCCTCCGAATAGTACTACTATACTCGGTACCATGTCTGTACCAGATCGATCTGATACCCTCTTTGTACCAAGCAATATCCATCGGTACAAGAATGATATCATCCGGTAATAGGCCGATACCTAGGTGTATCAGGCCTAATACCTGTCGGAATTGGGAGTAAATTCTCAAGAGTGTACTACCCCATGATGAATCAAAATATAGCCAACATGTCATCCTTGTATACTAGCCTAATTTTCCAACAACGACAACCCAAACAGTTGTCTCGGAATCTAGGGAAAATAGATTGATTCTAAAAGCAAGAGGATGCAGCAAATTCATCGAATCTGAGCAATGTTCATGCGGCCGAAGGGCTTGCTGTGCCATCATAGCAAACGGGGATAAGTTTGTTTTGCAGCAGATTCATGAGCTCGTCCTCTTGGATGCACTCCTCACTGATGTCCCACAACTCAAATCAATCCAGGCTACCATGTTCATTGCTAACTTCTTTGCAATGAAAGAGGAGGAGTACATCGTTGCGTCCTTAGATCTAGACATCAAGTCATTGGCGAAGCGCTCTAACTGTAGCGAAGCATTGGTGTTCTGCTCCGTGCTGTCTAGAGGATGTTGCTCAGGCTCGTCGTCGCACTGTACTCGCTGTTTGGCAGCACTAGGTGGACATAGGGAGGAGACCACGGAGATGGGGATGACAGTGAGGACCCATGGAGGAGGAGCAAGAGGCGGTGGTGTTGGTGGTAGGTGACTCGTCGGTCGAACCAAGCAGTGGCAAGGGCGTGTGCCTCCCTCGCATTCGCGGGGGATGGAGTTTGAGAGCATCCCATTCCATGCCTTGGAACAGGATAACGTTCTGTAGTATTATCTTTGAAATCATATATTTTAATTTATACACAATAATTAGGCTATCTCAAACGGTTATGTGTTAAATTATAGAGTGCCAAATGTAGTAAAGAAATGGCAGATTCAGCGTATTTTAAATTTACCCCAAGATCGACGATTCCGCCAACATCTCCTAACTGGGATTGGATATAGTAATTATGATCGGAGGAAAATTACTCATATACGGGTAAATTAAATATTATAAATCTTAAAAATGTTGATGTAGGAATTTTGTTTGACCCAAAAAAATCGCAATTTTGAAAACGTGGCATAAATAATCCATACCTCCATTAACTGTTTAGAGCTAAATATGCACAGAGTCATATGGCTAAATATTGGAAGCACCTCTAGCAAACTATCGCTAGCACAGTCATATGTACGGCTAAATACTGGAATAGTTCGTTAAAGCAGATCACATTATTTAGATCAGTTAGCACATTAATTTCTTTGCAGATGCTGTTTCGATTCCCTTGACTCTACTACTGTCTCCCAACTGCACCTATCGAGCGACAATGCATGAGCTGATGAGCGTGATAATCTGCAGAGAAAACGATGGGTGGTGGAGGACGCGCGCGCATGCACGCACGATCAAACAGCGAAAGGGGCCGGGGGCGGGGCTTAACCTAAGCTATCATTCATGTTCGATCTCCGCTAGCTGCTTGTCGCCACGCCCTTTTTGCAAGCTAGGTTGCATGCTCTAAAGGCGCTTATGCCCTGCATCGATCGCTAGCTGCAGCCGGCCGGCCGGCACAAAGCAGGCCATGGCACAGATCGATCGAGACACGAATCGCGCCATCAGCACCACATGGCATCCATCGTACAACGACTGTGTGTGCACCATTGCGCCACAAATCGCACTCAAATCTACCTTATCACAGAAATACTTCTGGAACAAAACCACAGCTACCCCCTGCGTCTCAAGAACATGGTACACATACATATGATCAGCCTAACGCGCTCCTTTCCTCCCCTTACGTACGATCAGATCGACCGTGGACCCTAACTATAGCAGCAAAAGGCAGCTCGATCTGGGAGAAAATTCTACGGGCAAAGGCTAACCGTCAAGCTGTGGTACGAATCATGGCGCCAATTAACCACGCCTGTAGTACGCGCGCCGCCGTGGGGGAGCATGGGACGCACGCGCCGTCGGAGAGAAGCAGCGCGCGGCAGGCGGCAGGTCGATCAGGTGTGTGTGACTGTGGGCGACTGCATGTGTGGTGCCGCGCGCCGCCCGCCCGGGCCGCGGCCGGTGGCCAGACGAGAGTTCAGCCGTCTCGACCAATCAAAACACCGTACGCGACGCACACAACACATGCATATATATCTCCTGTGCGTCTCGGCAGCCGTCCTAGTCGACTAGTCGTCGACGACGTCATCGCGCGCGGTCTTTTTCTTTGATGTTGCTGCTTGAATGAAAGCTGCGGCACGCTTAACTACAGATGGGTCAAGGGCGCACGAAGCTGACAGCACATCTGAAGACACGATACGGACGGAGTTTTTTCTTTTCCTGGTGCACGGTCGTAGTCCTCGCCACTGTACCGTGCTCCGTCAAAACGGGAAACTCAAGGTCTCAAGGGTTGTAGACACATTTGGATCGTTTTTTTCAAAGGGGATCGATGAAAAACCACGGCCTAATAAGCTAGCCTGGAAAGCGCCGATATTTCTGCTTCCAATGCGAAGAAATTTTGGCGTGGTGGTGGTGGTACCGTGGACTACTGGAGTGTACTACTGTTGCAGAAGCAACGTGACAAACAAAGTTAACCCAGGGGGTCCCCTTGCCTGTCAGCCCATTTTGAGAGGGTCGTTTGACTGCTAGTGGCCATGAGTTAATGCGTAACGATCTGTAGACAAAACAAATGACATTTTCCACGAGACAGCGATGCCAGTAGCGACTACTTCATCGTCGTGCTTTGCGCAGACAGATCGGGTGACAATTTTTAGCCTGCCGGAGAAGTACTCTGCATGCATCCGTTCATGAAAGAAGTCGGAAGTCCAAGCAAAATATGATGCGTGTGCCAGTTTATCCAAAAAAAGGTCGTCCGATGGATTATGATAAACAGTTTCTGAATTCTGATCCTGTGTTAGATCTCCTTGTTGGAACAAGCTGGAGAATTTAAGAGGACTTTCACATGAATAAGTTTAATTCCTATAAAAACCATATAAAATTACTGCTTCGTCTATTCTAAATTAATCTGAAAAAATTACTGCTCCATCCATTCAGAATATAAGAATGAGATACATCCTATTATTACTATGAAGCCAGACCTGTCCATATTTATAGCCTGGTGTATCTCATCCAAGAGAGTATTTTGTCTATCCTAATTCATTTCTTATAATTGAGATTTAAATTAGTCTAAAAAAAGATCAAAGTTTTTTTTTATTAATAAAAAAATAGTATTGGTAGGTGGACAGAGGTATTGAAGGAATCAAATTCCTCGATTTGCGGACAGTGGCAGATAAATGATAAAAATAAACTTATTTTATAATATAAAACAAATATTAGAATACTAGAAATGGGACAGAGGAAACAGAAAACAGGAGTACATTCTAAAGGAGACCTTTAGCAAGGAGCACTTTCTCGAGAATCTATCGTCACAAGAAATCTTTCAAGGATCAGCAAATCTAAAGGCCACAAGCAAGCAGAGCAAGATCAAGGCACATGTACCAATCTCACCTTTGCTCAGTAATCATTGCCACGAGAAGATCCAAGAGGAAAACATCAAGACAGTACATGGTGGTCATGTTCTTCCACATGCTGGGCTGATTAACAAGACCAAACAGCAAACAGTTTGCATTTCCAGCTCCAACCATGAGTGCACATGCCATTCCACAAAGCAACATTGGCAGCAATAGTCAAACTAGACAGCCTTATTACTGGCATGAAATTAGTGAAACCCCTGACACCTTTATCCTGATCAGTAGTAGCTCTTAGCTAAGCCTAACTGGATTCATTAATCTGAATGCACAATTCAGCACATGCCGGCAGGGAATTATTTTGGCTATCTGCGGCTATCTGCACAATTCCACGAAGTGCAGGTCCAGTACTGGCGTACCAGCTGCTAGCTAGTCATGTGGCAAGTTCTTGGCCACGATTGAGCCAACTGTGTAAAAAGTTCGTATGCCAAAACTTGTTAGCAATACTACAGATACTACGTAGAGTAGTAGAGTTCTAAGTACTTTCTATTAAGAGAAACATTCAATCGATTCGTTCAGTCAAAATAATTTTGCAGTAAGGAAACATTTCCTCTTTCATTGAACCATACTACCAAAGCATCAGCATCAGGTAGGTCCGAGTTTTAGGATACAACTTACAAGAAAGATGCATTCAGCAAAGTCCACAGGTGTCATATTATTGCCGCCATCATCTTTTACAACCGGATTTTTCTCTGAAATACAAAATGGATTTCAAGGGCACAAATGAAGACAGTGCAACTTCTGACAAAGTGCAAGCACAAGACAGGTAGATACCTGAAAAAAAGATGAATGGTAGAATCATTAACCTTTTTTACAATGATGATTCATGAAGACAGCAAGAATTCAGATTCACGTCTAGAGTTAGGTAGTTAAAAGTCCCAAACCCCACCTAGTAGCTTCAAGTGCTGTATCTCATTTTGAACTAAAGGTACCAGAAATCTAGAATGACTAAATAGTATATGCAATTCCAGACGTAGTAGTGCAGCCTGTACCACTAAATGGAGTACTAGCATATCCTCCTTCCAGTAAAAAATATTTGACGAAACTCACTTCTCCCAACGTCGACTAATTTTGATTGGAGGGGAGTAACTTGGACACATTTTGCCACACAAAATGCATGACAGCATCAGAAATAGATGGTATTAACTGTTGTTGCAATGCACCTGTTGGGCAAACAAAAAGGACAGGCACTGGGAGGATTATTTTCATGAAAGCTGTTAGATTATAAATACAGTGTGAAACAGATACTGCAAAGCACCAGAGAGCGTCAGTACTTCTGGACAAGTCAGAAATGCAACAGAAAACTTGCAGTACACATGGGATACTGAATTAGTCATACAAAATAAATAAGTTAGGCGCAGTTTAAAATGTCAAACTTCCATGCACAGCAGGCAACATGGGTTTCTTAGTTGTATGGCAAGGTTATCTCAAACTTCCTAGCCAGAAAATATAAGGCAGCATTCTCTTTATACTTTCATGCATGATATACAACATAGTATCAACACTCAAAACTACAATAGCCAAGCAGCTGTAAGGGAAGGTCTGGATAACTAGTGACCCAAATACAACTGATTTTTTTCTCTATACAAGAAAAGGTCCTTTCCCCCCCTTAGAAACGTGATTTTAACAAGAAAATGGTGGATAAGCATTTTTGTTAATGCATTTAAAAAAATCTACCCAGGTCACAACATATCACCATAATAAGTACAAATTCCATAACTAATCCTAAGTCCTAACCAGCTCAGGCAACACAATATCCCTGGTCCAACCATTCTCCACCAGTCATTTCAGGTACCTATCTTCACCATATTAGCCTCAACGTTATAATGCTTACAAATTTTAGCTAGCAATGGCACATATAATTAAATACTAATTTAATTGGTTTAATCATCCATAAATCCCAATAAGTTGGAAATTCTTTCCAGTTTTAGCTGGCAATGGCATATATTTTCTTATAATGGATCATGCATAGATGATAGAAGTCATAGAACTCAATAGCCGGAAGTGGTCCATTTCTTACCTGGAATGTTTTGTGACTAACTATTGGTCTATTGTAAAAAAAGATCAATTGAAATTTACAATAAAATATACGCTTGCATCTGCAACTAGAGGGAAGAACCTAAGCCAGACCTCACACTGTAGGCCTAACCATGATGATAGAGCAGCAGCACCGCAGAGCATTCGATAGGGAAAGAAACTTCTATGAGAACACACTGTACATGGTATGGACTCACAGCAGTACATCCTTATAGAAAGTTTTTTTTCCTGCTGTGACACACACCTCTGTGGCTCTGTTGTGTCCAGCAGAATGTGAGTGAACCCTGAGTCAGGTCAAATGGCCAAAATAAGTTGTGTGCACTGTGCCTGATTCAGACTAGCTAAGCAGCGGCTAAACTAAGAACACAGATCATTGCAGTTTGCAAACACTAGCTACTGCAAGCAGACATCTGGTGTTGTTGTTATCAGTTAAGAGGAAAAAAAATACTTCCAAAAGAAGCAGATGAATATGCAACCAATTTCAATTTGCATCTCTAGATCAAATTTGTATCAATATAATCTCTAAAGAAGCTAACCAAATGAAATTACAAAATGAAAGAAAAAGTTGCTAACATATTCAGAATGTGGGGAGTTGTATTTCTAGCAAAGAACTGGTATTCTGTACTAATATCCGACAAGACAGAACAACCCAAACACACACAAGTCTCATTTTAATGATGTCACTGAGAAATGACTGGTTATAAGTCATACTCCCTCCAGTCAGGATTTCAGACAGCCAAATACTACTAAGTGCAAGTCATTTTCACTGTATGAAACGTCAAATGATTCCATCCAGAGGTAGTAACAACATTTGAAGGCGCTATATACGTCAAAACCCAAAAGAAGATTCTACCAAATCCAGTCCAAAGATAAAAACAACAGACGAAATAACAAGGTCAGCATTTGGTGGCTCTTCTTGTTTCTGCTACGGACTAGGACTAATCCAAAGTGATTTTGAATTTTCGAGTTTGATTTTTAAGAATAATTTTAGGTAGATTTTTTACTTGTCATCTTAGCAATCATGAAAAGAGAACTAGACAGTAAATTGACAATGAAAACCCGCAAAATTAATCCTAAAAATCAAAATGTAGAATTCAAAATCAGCGGCGGATTAATTCGGTCTGATTTTATTACGCTTCTCCCTGTTTTGCAAGCAAATTGATCAAGAGCTACTACATTTGTGTAACTGTTTTGCAATCTAGCAATAGCTCATTCACAGCATTTTGGTTTCAGTCCACATACATGGCAACACACGACACTTATCCACAACTCTAATCATAAAGGAAAACAGGTGGATTCAACGGGAGATTGAAACCGCATGCCTGTACGGTAACGTTTCGCACCATTGTTCTCTTATGGCAAATTGGCAACGGCAATACAACGAGGAGATACGGAACCCTAGGTCCAATCCTAGATAGATCTAAAAAGGTTAGCAAGGATTTCCTCACCTCAACCATCACTTCTGGTAGCCGCCGCCGACGGCGTCGTAGTCCTCCTCCACGGCGGTGTTCACGTAAGGCACGGGGAAGTCCTTGGCGGGGTCGAACTGCTTGGCAGCCATGTAGCGCTCGAGGTCGGGCTTGCGGAGGAGGGTGCGGCGGACGGGCGGGCGGTCGCGGCGGCGGTCGCGCGTGTAGTACTTGATGTCGTAGACGGTCTCCGGGTCGGAGGTGGGCACGACGGCCATCGCCTCCTCCGTCAGGGTGGCCGGGCAGCGGCGGCGGTACTCGAGCGCGCCAGGGAGCGCGCTGCGGTACTCGGGGGAGGCGCATGGGCCGGTGATCTCCCACGGCTTCTTGAAGAACTTGCGGAAGGTCTGGAACAGCGACTTGCCGGCGCCGGCGGCGGAGGCGGAGGCGGCCATCGGGATCGGGGTTGGTGGCTGCGGCGCGACGGAGGAAAGAGGAGGGAGATCGACCGATGCGAAGAACGCGGCCGACGGATACGAGGGGGAGAAGATGCTGGATCTCTTGGATGCGCTACGTGGCGCGTTCTGGACCGTCTGATCGACGAAGAAAGGCTCAAGAAAAAAAGCACGAGTGCTGACCGTTCATGATATTCACTCGGGCTCCTTTGAAACGTACGATTTTTAAAATATAGGAATAGAAGAAACGTCGGGTTATGATATCACGTATATATGAATCCTATAAGAATGTAAAACACATGAATTCAGAAAATAACTGTTTAAATGGTTCACAAGAAAACAACACAGAAATTTGTATATATTTTAGAGAGAGAAGAGATACAAAGAGATAAGTTGCATTGGACTTTTCAAAGAAAAAATTAAAAGAGGTTTGAGCTCATGTGCTTTTTATCTATGGAATATATTTATATGAATGGATCTTAGAGGAATTTGGTATGTTCCAATCCATTGTTAAAAAAAACATATATAGGAATAATTCCTATGAATTGGTATCTTTTAAAATTTCCTTGAATTTTCTCCGATTCAAAGGAGCCTTCGAATCGAAGTGGATTCAACAAAAATAAAGGAATACTCCGAGCAATTTTATAGGATTGTTAATAGGGGTGGGCGGAAATAAACCGGTCACCGAACACCGAACCGAACCAAATTGACGGTTTTTGTGGTTTTTCGTTGGTGCATCAGTTTTTATTTTGATGTAGATCGGTGTTCGGTGAGTAGATCGGTTTTTGTCTGCTGCGAACCGACTTCACTAAAGAGACCGAAGTTCTCGTGCGTAGCAGGGAGGCAAAGCCGCGGGCGCCTCGTCTCGTAAGATCTGGGCATGCATGCGCGACGACTTTTGCATTCCTGAGCTTGGTTTGTGGGCCCACTAGCTTTTGTTGGTTGTGCGCCATGCATGCATGCATGGGCCCACGTCTGGGTCAGGGGATGAACGCCTAGGTGAGAGCAATTGGGCAATGGGTAGCAGGACAACAACTTATTCGGTAAAACCGAAGCCCGACAAAACCGAGCCGTTTTTCTTCGGTTTTTTATTTTTGGTTTCCTTTTTTCTGGCACATGTTCCGGTTTCTATTTTGTGAAAACCGACTATAATAGAATCCGAAAAAACCGAATCGATAAGACCGAGAAACCGAACGCCCACCCCTAATTGTTAACACCAAAATTTGGTAAGCCCCAAAGTTATCATCGGCTTAGAGTCAATATCGGCCTCAGAATCCTGGAATTGGTCGATGAAAATTAGCAGTCGCTAGTAGTCGGATTCTTAGTAGATTCGGTTAAGAAAATTAATCAGTTAAAGGGAGCTTATCCAGAAGAGGCCGAGTTCAAAAAGAATGTGGCATATGGCAATTTATCTATTAAGTAGAGTCAGTTATTTTTCTTTTTTATTTTTAGGAAATATTGTTTAGAGTTCAATTAGGACTTGTATCTTTTACTTTATCTTTAAGAAAGCCTATATCGTGTCCAATAAGGACTATTATCTACCCATGGGTATAAATATGTACACCCGGGGTCATTGTAAACTATTTCCACAGGTCAATATATCTACTTTCGATGCATCGTCATCTTCTTATGAGGTTTTATTTTGACGAGTTCTTGTTTTCAAGCATAGGCTGCATCGATTGAGTTCGACCTCCTGCAAAAAGTGAGTTTTGTCATCTTTGCTTGCGTTGGCGTGGCTAGGACTTTCTCAGTTAAGTCTGATATTCTAATCGGGCCGACGCAAGTGTTGCCTATCTGGTATATCATCTCTATCTTTAGTTTCATTACTTTTTATAGTTACATCGGCTTAGTTAGGACTTTCTCGTTTAGGTCTGATATTCTGATCAAGTTAATGTTTTTTTAAACATAATGTCGCTTTAGATAGATTTGTTATATCCATCATATTAGACTGATTTATCGGCTCATTGAGTATTAGATTATCATATACAATCTCGTGTTGCATCGGTTAAGTCCGACCTACTAAATTGTTATCGATAATCTAAGTCTTGTTAAGCTGATAGGTTAATGCTAATGTTTTATCGGAGGGTTAGCCGATCTTATTTGATGTGCTAAATTTCTATTTGATGGTTCTACTATCTTAATTAAATTTAATATGATCACTTTGATCGGTGTCACATCGGTTGGTTTAAATCTATCAGACAATTATCAACCTTATGTTGCATCGGTTGGGTTCGATCTATAGGGTTGTGGTTGTAAGTTAGATTTATTTAAGTCAGTATAAATTAATCATTGTTTCATCGGAGTTTTGGCCGATGAGTTATCTAAGTGTTACATTGGCTTGTAAGGATTGTATACAAGTTGGTTTTAATCGATTGCAGCAAAGGTTTTATTGATTAGTTAATCATTTGGATTTAATAACATCGAACTTTCAGCTGATGTATATTTTAACCATCGAGCCTACATGTAATATTCTATATCAATATCGGTTGATTGGTTTGTTGGATATTTGCTTCTTTATATCTATATCGGTTGACTGGTTCATTGGATATTTACTTTGTCGCATTTATATTGGTCGATTGGTTCATTATCTTATTACATTATCATCAGCCGATTGCCTTTATATCATTATTTATCTAAGTGTCAGATTCTACATCGGATATATAGCCAATTGTTCAAAACCCTATCGACATCGGCTAATATCGCTACATCGGCTTATTGGTCGATCGGCTCTACGACATTGGCTAATATCGCTACATCGATTTATTGGCTGATCGGTTGTTTGATCATCATTTTATATATCTTGTTAGTTGCAGGATCAAACTAACTGACACGTCCACATCTCATCAAAGTTTAGGACCTGCACTGGAGCTAAGCAGATTTCCTAGGCCATTGTGTTTGTCGACATAGTTCGCGTTAACACAGATTCAACACCATCGGTCGGACATGGATTTTTCATCAACATAGATTTGGCATGCCCAGTGGGACACGAATTTTGTACCAACATGTCTGAAGAGAAAGTCGATGCCAAGATCTTGGACACAATGGAGAATTTGACAGAGAAACAGAGGCAACAGATGGAGCAATCTGTGGTTGATTTTCAAAAGCGTTGTCTTCAATCTTTCGTCATGACACAACAAAGTCCGATTTAGAAGACTTAATTCCCCAAGCTGATGGTTGAAACACTTCAAGATACAGTTGATGAAGCAGTTCATCGTGTCTTGTTCGATCAATTTAGACTTTTGATGAATACATTGCAGAATTTGATCAAGAAAACAATTGATGAATCAATTGTTCAAGGAGTTTTGCTCGAGAGGGCAACCATATTAATATTGGCCAAAATAAGTTCATCAGTATCGACGTGGTGAAGAGTATCAATATATGCAAAGAACAGTGCCACATCAATATACCATGGATAATGTAAGGAATAATGAGTTGGCAAATAGAATTACTGAGATGATAAGAGAGCAGTTTGGACTAAAGCCCAAACAACAAACTTTTATATATCGTAAGCCATACCCTGAGTGGCTTGATAGGGTTCCATTGCCACACCGATACAAGGTTCCAGACTTTTTCAAGTTTTCAGGGCAAGACAATATATCTACAATTGAACACATCAATCGATTCTTAGCGCAATGTGGGGAGGCATCAGCCAAGAAAGCTCTGAAAGTTAGATTTTTTTCCATTGTCTTTGACTGGATCAGCTTTCATATGGTTTTCATCATTACCTCCAAACTCTATTAGAAGCTGGGCCGATCTAGAAAAACAATTTCACAAATACTTTTTTGTTGGCATAGATGAAATGAAGCTTTCAGACATAATATCAATTGAACAACAAGAAGGTGAATCGACTATGGAATATATTCAAAGATTTTGTAATGTCCGCGGCCGATGCTATAGTTTGAGCCTCAATGATGAACAGTTAGCTGTAAATTCAAGTGTCTTAATTTGGTTTTGGTGATTAATGACAAATCTAATTATACGAGACTTATGTTTTTATGTGCTTTTCTTTGACTAGTCTCATTTGGATATGAAAATGAAAATGATGAGAGGTATGTATCAAACTGCACATATTTTAACTTGGTCTCTCTTGTGGATCCAAAATATAGTGTGAGCTCCCTCATTGATCTTAATTGATTATGTGCATATGTGTTTCTTCATATCCATATGTATGTACATCTTGAAGTGGAGTTTATTCTATATTTTGTTTATTATAAGATCTCTATCTTGATTTGAAATCATCTTTCATCCCATCTCTATTTTGTTTATATCGGGTTATCATATATCACCAAAGAGATAAAATATTGAAAGATTTTGGATCAAACAATTTGCGTAATTGTGGCTTTGGTGATAGATGATAAACCGACTCTATGGGATTAACCTTTCCTTTACATAAGTTGTCAACTAGGTTATTCCTGGATAACGAGTTGTGATAGCTATGCATTCTTTGGTGATGGATCTTAATCAAGACAAGGATGAAATGCATGAAGATCAAACGATAGTATCACTTCTTATCTCCTACTTTTTGATAGGTTCATATATATGTTTTCCATGTATTGATACATAAGTGTGAGACTAATGTTCACTTGAGCCTTATCTTATTTAGTCTCTTTTATAATGAGAACATGGAGATCATGAAGGTATGTGTTTATGTTTGTCTTTATCATTGCTACATGTCTTGTTCATGTGTATAGGATAAACTCCCATTGGTTCTTCTCTACTTATGTATACACTTGTCTCTCTTGTATATTTCTTTGTATGCATATATTTAGGGGAAGCAAATCCTATACACTTGTTGTGAATGTTCTAGATCCATATTGTTCACATATTATTTATATTTGATATTTGCACTTGAGCTTGCATGCGAGTATATGTCACGTGGTGTTAATGAAGGGGAAATATCCTGTGAAAACGAACTAAGTGTTGAAAACTCGTGAAAACCATACTTAAAAGTTTTGTAAATTCATGAAAAAATTCCTAGAGATAGATGTAGATATGAAATACATTCTCACCAAATCTCAAGTCCAAACACAACTTCATTTGAGAGAAACAAAAATGACAAATTTCAGATGAATAGTGTCTGGTTACTATTCACCAAAAAAAATTGTCTTTTTTTGTTACTCCCAAATAAAGTTGAGGTTGAACTTGAAATTTGGTGAGAGTATATTTTATTTCTACACTTACCTCTAGTAATTTTTTTTATGAATTTACAAAACTTTTAGGTATGATTTTCACGAGTTTTCAGCACTTAGCTCGTTTTCACCGGATATGTCCTCGTTAATGAATACTCAACAAACATATCCTTATCTTTCATATGCAACCGGTTGGTCATTAAGTGAAGGATGACAACCAATTTGTTGGAACTAATGTTTTTTCTTTGAGCTGTGCAAAGGGACAGGTCCCACCGTGATGAGGCAACTAGATTACACCATGGGTTTATGATCACTAAACCAAGGACATCGACATGTTGACAAGAGTGAAGTCAAGCTTGTGATGAGAAGAAAGCTTTGACAAAGGATGATCAAGACCTCGGCATAAACATGGTTCAACCAGATGGTCACAAATGTTGATCTTGGCTCAAGCAATGACCCTAAGTTGGATGGCTCAAGGCAAAGGTATAATGGAGCTAAGAATGTTGTCTTTTTCTTTTTCCCGATCTTGATGTTTGGTGTAGACTGGATTTGCTAGATAGGCATCGTACTATTAAGAGGGGTCTATGAAGTGAGCATGTGGGTGCATTTGGTGGGCTTGTCTAGCCAAGTGTGGTGAGTTTTCTCAAGTCCCAAACAAAAAGAGAAGTGAAAACATCCTATAGGATTGGGTAGCCTCTTCCGGTGGAGTATCCTTTAGAGTGTGAACCCTTTCTCCCTGAGAAAAGTTGTGTTTCTTGGATGGATTGTTCATGGGTTGGATAGCCCTTTGAATAATCTTTGCATAGAGTCCAAGAATATCAATTTTCAACATCTGAGTCAAGAGAAATCACCGTTTTACTAACGGTTGGTTGTGCTGAACCTGCGATCTGACCGCAACCCTTATGGCGATATGACCGCAGTGTACTCTCCGGTTTGACCGTAGCTCTCATGGCGGTCTGACCACTGACCTGAAATTGAATAGAGGTCTCGCCTTGGCAATACAGAGCCGCCATAGCTGAGGTCGGTATGATCGAAGGCAGCTCAGTCTGACCGGAGCTAATCACGGGCTAACCGGCCGGATTATGGCAATTAGACCGCGAGTGCATTAAATGCACTGTAATGTCTAGTTTTCTAGCCGTTGTATTAAGGGTCGGTCTGACTGGCCACCTCATGGCGGTCTGATCGGCCGACACCCGTGAGTTGGGATTTCGCCCTCAACGGCTAGTTTTGGTGGTTGGGGGTATATATACCCACTCCCTAGCAGCAAGGGTAAGGTTTTGACAATCAATTGCATTATCTTGAGCCCTTGCAAGAGCCGTCACACCCTTGTGCACTTAGTTTATCTAGTGTTGGAGAGTGAGTTAAGAGTCAATCCAAGTGCATTGCTTTATTGTTAGAGCTAGTGTGACACTTGATCATCCTTGGCAAGCATCCTAGACTTGTTACTCTTGGAGGTTGTCACCTCCTAGACGGCTCGGAGGAGTTGCCCGGTGACCTCTCCAAGAAGATTGTGGAGGAGGCCCGGTGTTGATTGTGAGTGGCTCGGTGTTTGTCATCTCCGGAGTGGAGGAAGAAAAACCATAGTGATAGATGCTTGGGAGTCCACTTCGGGGCCGGCTCCCACCTTGCCCACCTCTTGACGAAGGGGTTCGGTGGCTTCGTGGTTTGAGCGATGAAGTTGGGCTCACCTCAATGGTGATGTAGGAAGCCGACAAGCTTCCGAACATCGGGTGGAAAAAATTATTTGTCTCTTGTCTCCTTTATTTTGTGCAATTTACATTTGTGTCAATTTACTTTGAGCAAGTTTACATACTAGAAATTATTTGTGCTATTATCAACCTTGGCTTGCAAACCTCAACATAAGCTAGTTTCTTTGTGCACTTAGTTGAGACTAGTTGATTTAGGCTTTGAATTGTGGAAAACCGTTTTGATTTACTCTTCCGCATATATAACTCGGTTTAGCTAAAAGTTTTAAAACAGCCTATTCACCCCCTCTAGTCGGCCTCCTTGATCCTACATTAGCAGATCTTGTATTTCAAGGGTTGTTAGCACCTATCAAAGACATATTTTTTTGCCACGAGTTTGACAGTTTGGCTCATCTAATGCAGACAGTATCGACTCATGAAAGCCGATTGCAAAAGGCAAAGGAAGAGGAATTTTTGGAGTCAAAAAAGCCGAGAAAATGAAGATAACTTTGAAGCATAAGTCCGCATACTCCAAAATTGAGGACATGTGTTAACACCAAAATTTGGTAAGGCTTGAAGTCATCATCGATTTAGAGTCAACATCGGGCTCAGAATTCTAGAATTGGCCGATGGAGATTAGCAGTCGCCAGCAGTCGGATTCTTAGTGGATTTGGTTAAGGAAATTAATCAATTAAAAGAAGCTTATCCAGAAGAGGCCGAGTTCAAAAATGATACGGCATGACAATTTATCTATTAATTAGGCAGAGTCAGTTAGTTTCCTTTTTAATTTTTAGAAAAGATTGTTTAGAGTCTGATCAGGACTTGCATCTTTTACTTTATCTTTAGGAAAGTCCGTATCGTGTTCCTAGGGGTAATTTCATATACATCCCTAGGGGTATTCTTGTAATCTCGTGTGTATCTATATGGGCTATATAAACTGGTCCAAATCCTATAGCCGGACAAGACATGATCAATAGCAACAACGCCACACCACAAACTTGCCATTTACATTTTGAGCTCATTCTCAGGATAGGCGGGGAATTTATGTTTTTCTGCCTATCCCCAAGATTGTTCGTGACCTAAGGTCAAAACAGTGGCACCGTCCGTGGGGACATAAGTCTCCAGAAGGTGAGCTCAAAAAGTAGATGCGACGCCCACAACAAACAAAAACAGTGCCAGCTAGATGCAGACACTTTCTCTAGTGTAGCGGTTGCACTCGAAGGGGGAACAATAAGGGGATAACCAGGAGAAGGCAACAGAACAAGCACAAGAGAAGAACCGGTCGAGCCAACTGGTGAGGAAACGAAAAGGCCTTTGGCTCTAAGTGAAGTAGAACTAGCTGAAATGGTACAAGCACAAGGAGCTATCATGATAAATCGTGAGTAATATGAAGAATTGCAGAAGGAATTGCAGCATCTGCAAAACCTACATGACCAGACGATGGGAGCAGGTGGATCCCATGGGCTAAAAGAGGAAACACTAGGGGCTAGTCGGAACCAGTTAAATCATGCAGAGGAAAATGCTCGAGCGGGGAACACCCAGGAAGAGAACACTGGAGTGGAGAACACCTAGGAAGAGAACATTCGAGAGAAAAACACTCAAACCACCTGGCCAACACAAAACCCAACCATCACCACATACTAGAACCAAAGTACATTTGCCACAGTAAACCCACAAACTATGTTAAACCAAACCCAACCCACAATAAATCCACAAACCATACAAGTGCAACAAGGAATCCCCCAAATATTGCTAAGAGTGAATACCCAAAGTCAAATACTTCAAGGGCAAAACCCCAAACCTTTCCCTCATACCAAGTACATTACACACCCATGCAAACAATGCGAACCCAACAACCTAATGCTACATTCGACCAATACTACTTCCCACAACAAATGCTCTACCCCAATCCCACACAACCTATCAATCAACACCACAATCAAACATCATCGTTCCAGCCAATGCAACAAGCACACTTCCACCCAATTCGAGTAATCGATGCCAAAAACCCTCTAAACCAAAACCTAAAAGTGGCGCCTTGGCCCAACATCACAAAATACAAAGGCGACATAGACCTAAATGAATACCTAAAGGTGTATGAGACGGAAATCGAAGCCACAGGAGGGGATGACACCACCAAAGCTAAAATATTCCCCACCATGCTAGAAGGTGTGACATTGTCATGGTACACAACAATCCTACCCATGACAATTTACTCATAGGAGCACATGAGAGACACATTTCGAGCTGGTTTCATAGGGGCCTACGAAGAGCCAAAAGAAGCAAATGATTTGTACGCAATGAAACAATTGCAAGGGGAAATCATAAGAAGTTTCATGTAAAGTTCTCAAGAATTAGATGTCAAATGAAACATGTAGATGATGAAATGCTACCAGGAGAGCATTGCTACCAGGACCACTAAGATTCTTGAGCATTGCTACCAGGACCACTAAGATTCGACCTCGCAAGAAATAAGCCTCAGACAGCAAAAGAACTATTTGAGGGAATGGAAAGCTTTGCAAGAGGAGAAGAAGATGAGCTAAGAGTACAAGCCGAGGAAGCAACATTGTTGAAAAAAAGCCTACGAAGAACAAGCAAGGCGAAAATAGTAGTAAGCCATGGAAGAAGTTCAAACAAGATGGTTACAGGCATGATCAAAAGAAACAAGTTAACCTCATTGGAGAAGAACGAAGTAATGAAGAAGAATACTTCTAACAAGGAGGAAAAGGAAAAAACCAATGGGCAAACTCGCAAAGAGGGAGAAACCGATGGGAGCAGTCTATAAGAGGCCGAGGACAATGGTGAGGTTCTGATAGAGGAAGAGGCAAACAGTGGAACCATGGAAGAGTAAGAGGTAGAGAAAGCCAAGTTGAACACAGAAAGTATTGCCAAACACATGGTCCAGGCAATCACTCTACAGAGGAGTGCTATAGCAAATTTTATCAAATCCATGGTCCAGGAGGCCACTCCACAGAAGAATGTAGGCAAATGCCATATATGTTAGAAAAGCATGTAAGACAATATGAAGGCAACTACAAGGGAGCTCGAGAACATAGAGGGCAAAATACAATACAGGAGCAAAAAGTAATGAAGATAGAAGCAATTGAAGAAGCCCCAAAGTGAGTGATAAATGCAATAACAGGGGATCATCGTTAGGAGACGAGTCGAAAAGGCAAAGAAAAGCATATATACGGTAGATAAATCATGTTGGAACAAGTTATCAGTCAATTCCACCAACATACTCGAATACAATAATCTCTTTTGGCCCGAAAGATGTAGAAGGAATACTTTTTCCCCATCAAGATCCATTGGTAATTTCAGTAGAAATAGCACAATGTGAAGTACAAAGAGTGTTGGTTCATGAAGGAAGCACAACAGTTGTACTCTTTTATAATGCATTCAAGGAAATGCAAATACCAGAAGATAGGTTAACAAACGCCGAAGTACCACTGTAGGGTTTTGGTGGCCAACAAGTGCACGTTATTGGGAAAATATCGTTGCAAGTGGTTTTTAGCAAAGGTCATAACAAAAGAAAAGAAGAAATTATTTTTGATATAGTGGATATGCCATGCCAATACAATCACATACTGGGAAGATCAGCAATTAACATCTTCGAGGCAATCATACATCACAACTACATTTGCATGAAGCTCCCAGGACCAAAAGAGGTCATAAAAGTTTGAGGTGGCCAGTTGGCAGCAAGAAAGTTTGAGCTCCAAGAAACACCAAACACGAAGGGAGTGCATGTAGTCGAGCAAAAATACGAAGATTATACTAAGGCGCAAAAACTATTCGTAGAAGGAAAAACAAGGAAAGTACTATTGGATGATAGCAAACTAGTGAAATACATCATGCTAGGAGAAAATCTGAAAAGAAGAGTTGAGGAGGAAATACTAAAAGTGGTCAAGGCAAACATGGATGTCTTTGCTAGGTCACCAGAAGAACTTCAAGGAGTTAGCAGAAACCTGATCAAACACAATTTGACAATCAAACAAGAACATAACCCTAAGAAGCAAAAGCTTAGAAGAATGTCAATTGATAAACAACAAGCAGCCAAAATGACGCTCGAAAAGTTGTTGAAGGCAAAAGTCATAAGAGAAGTAATGCACCCAGAATGGTTGGCGAACCCAATGTTAGTGAAAAAGGCAAATGGAAAATGGAGAATGTGTATTGATTTCACAGACCTTAACAAGGCATGCCCAAAAGATGATTTCCCCCTCCCAAGAATAAGATCAACTAGTAGATGCAACAACTGGGTATGAATTTATGAGTTTTCTATATGCTTACTCAGGATACCACCAAGTGTTTATGGTAAAGGAAATGAAGAGAAAATATCATTTACAACACCTTTTGGAACATACTATTTTATCAGGATGCCTTTCGGCTTGAAGAACACCGAAGCAACATTTGCAAGGTTAATATGCAAAGTATTGACAAATCAGTTAGGACGAAATGTGGAGGCCTATGTAGATGACATAGTGGTAAAGAACAAACAGGCATTTACACATGGAAAATGTAACACCCTGATTTTCGTCCATCAAAAATTCTATTTTATTAAAAATCCTATTTTCAAAAATTTGGTTCTTTGAGTGTATTTAGGATTTTTGTGCCAAAGATCTCAATTGATTCTTTCCCTTATGAACCCAGAATCTTGATCGTGATATCATCTCCCAAAATTAATTTTCCATTATTCGAATTTTGCAGTTCGAATTTTCACTCCTTAACCTTTCCAAAAATTCATATGGTTGAAATTTCAATTTCAAGATTTTAACCGTGTCGTCAAATAATCTCCTTTCCATCCAGAGAGTCTAAAAATATTTATTTTTAGACATCGACCACCAGACCAATCTTTCCTATACGTGCGCATATTAAAATCAATATTTCTGCGCACGTATCAACAGTCATTTCCTTCCCATTCAAATATTCTGAAATATTTTTGGAATTCTACCGCCCGGCGATTATCTGTCCTTTTTCTGCACCCGTGGTTCTTTACATTTTCATTAAGTCAGGCAAGTTAATTAGGTCCATCCAACACCCGTTCAAACACATTTCTTTGCCCCGTTTACTTTCCTAAGCTCCCTGTAAAACCGACGGTTAGGCACCGTCCTGCCAGTACACAGTGAGAGTTTGGCGTCGTCTCCGTCTTCTCCGCTGCAGTTAGGCACCGCTCCGCGTTGCTCGCCGAGCAAGTCAGGCAGCAGCTAACGCCAGGGGAACTTGTAGAAGGAGAAACATGCACAGATGCATCGATGGCCGTTCTCGTCGCCAAATCCTTCCTCCAGAATCACCTTGACAGTATAAATACCGAAGAAAACTTACCGTGAAGTTCCTCGGCCGATTCACCACTCCATTTTTACCGCTCTGGAGCCGAGTCACCGAAGTCCCGAATCCGTCGCGACAACCCCCTTAATCTTCCCTGCCGCGCACGCCTCCCGGCCGAGGCCAACCCTGGCCGCAGCCGCCGCCCGGCCTGCACCCTCCCCGAGCCGTCTTGACGGGCGTCGCCCAGGCCGAGCCAACGCCAGGGAGCCGCCATGCCCGGCCGCCTCCCGGCTGAGCGCCGTGGCCGGCACACGCGCTGCCGTGCACCAGCCGCGTCGCGCTGCCCCGGCCGAGCCCGCAGCGCTGCAGCACGCGCCACCCGGCCGTGTCGCGCGCCGTCACCCCGGCCTCCTCCTGCCCGGCCGCCACCTGGTGGCATGCTGCCGAGCCGACCGCCGCCGCTCCCAGCTACCGCACCAGCCGCCGCCGCCCCGCCTTCCCCGGCCGGCGCTCCGCCTTCTCCTCCGCTCGGGAAGCAGCAGCAGAAGAAGAGAAAAGAGAGAGAGAAGGATAAGAATGAGAAAGAGATAAGAAGGAGAGAGAAGAATGAAAGGGAAAAAGAAAAAAAAGAAGAAAAAAAGAAAAGAAGGTGGGACCCACCGATGGGCCCCACTAGGTTGACTCTCTCCCTGCGGACCCAAAGACTCAGGAAAAGTCTATATCGCCTCCCTCTTCTTTGTCAGGCCGAAGCCCATGAAGCCTTCCAAAAAGTCTACCTTGCGTCCCTTTCGTTATAGGGCTAAGCCCATGAAAATCCCTACAAAGTCTACATCTTGCCCCTCCACTTCATTGGGCCAATCGGCCTAATACTCTATCCACAAGTCCATAAAACATCCCTTTTGTTCCTCGGGCCGAGCCCAAGAATGGACCCCTAAAAGTCCATGTTACATCCTTCGGGCCAAAACCCATCCACCAGCCCCTTCTCCATAAAAGTTCAGTTTGCATCCCTCTACACCTCAAACTAATCCCTAGAAGTCTATATTACATCCCTCCTTCATCTCTAGGCTAAAGCCCAAGCCTTCCCAAAATGAAGTCCATGATTCCTCCCTCTTAACATCACAGCCAAGGAATATTCTTAGGAATATTCCTTTCCAATTTAATAAGTTCACTTTCACATTTCCGAAAAATCCAGTAATCCTCCAAAATCCGTATCTCCCCAACCGTAAGTCCAATTGACTCCGTTCAACTTCCTCAATCCTTCTAAAAATGAGGTCTATCCAATGGCATGATTAGTTTATAATATTTATTATCTACTCTATAGGGTTTTGGATGTTTTTCTCTTTTCGATCGCGTAGTGGACGTTTCGGAGGTGCAGCTGACGCGAATTTTCTCGAAGATTTGAAGACCAACAATAAGGCAAGCCACTCTTCGATCATATTGCTCCTAGTTTATAAAATGTGTTGATTGCAAACTTGCATGTTTAGCGTACACAATTATTTTAATCGGCCATCGGTCTACGAGCACACGACCGACGGACTAACATATGTAGTTGCATTATTTTCCGTAGGAACTTGTTAAACTTAACCCTTGTCGCTCCACCACAGCAGTACCTCAATAGTTACGCTCTCTGGGCGTAGGTATCCTTTTGCACCTTTTGTTTATGTCAGGTTTATGTATGGTTATCGATGTGGAAAAACTTGGGTTGTGAAAGGTTTATAAAACCCGACTCGGGGAGTCGGTGACTTTGAAAAATAAAAAGGTTTTATGGGAGAAAACTTGCGGTGCGAATCCTCTCCTGTGTGGTTTGGTTTCGTAGTCGCGCATAAGGACCGATTCCTTTGGGTTTTACATCCGAGCATCTCACAGTACGACCACATGGGTAGAATGGGATGCCCCTAGATGAGTAACTAGCTGAAACATAGATGTCTAGCAGGTTAGCAGGTGAGGAGCACCGGTATGGTGGAGTTTACGGCAATCTCCTGTAGTGGGGATGTGTCGGGGGTCCATATAGTGGGGCCTGAGTAGATGAGGGCTTGAAAGTTGGCCTGATGCTTGGTGGAGAGATTCCACCCATCTGTGGGACACGAGACATTTATGGTTTGGTTAGAGAAAGGCTTTGTCACGAACTTTCGATACCGGCCAGTATCGGTGTAAGCTTCGTGTCTTGTGGGAAAAGCGTACAGTCTCTGCAGAGGTTTGATTGAACTGTTCGAACAGCCGTGCCCACGGTCAAGGGCGAATGTGAGGTGATGCCCATAGCGTAGATTTGTTTTTAAAACTCATTTAATAAATTGGTTCGTGGAATGGGAACCGTTACCAGAGTCCTTTGTGACGGACGGCCAGCCTTCGTGGTTGGGAACAAGCCTGTGTGACCTGGGGTGTCGTCTGGCACCATAGGGCCGAGAGGGCCGGTTCAGGGGCCGAGATGGCCGAGTTTGGGTTGGCAGGTCGAGAGGACCGGACCCGGAGTTGTTAACCTTGAGACTTGGTTAACGGATGATTGTTGAAGAGAATGTTGGTTTATATTTTGAAAGTGAAAAGAAGCTAATAAAGAAGGAAGTACTATGAATGCTAAAATTTGACTTTCCCGCTCGAGTCGTTGCAAAGCAACTCGTGGACGGATTGAGGTGAGACGTCTCTCTCTCTCTCTCCGAAGGGAAAGTTACTTTGAAAACCTACACTTAGACATTTAAAAGGAAAAGTGTTTTAAAAATAATTTGCTAAACAAACTCAGCCTGTCTTTGATGCTTGCATGTACACATTTTCTAGTGGCTTGCTGAGTACGAAAGTACTCAATCCCCCATTGTTGTTGTTTTTCTCCTCTTGGCTTGAGTTCAGGGAGAAATTGAAGGTTGGAGTTTCGTCCCTAAACCCAAACTACTGCCGGTGGATTTGGTGTCCTAGCTTCGCTAAGTTTCGCTGCTGCTGACTCTGATTGGTGGTTGCAACTCAGGGATTCCCCGAAGCTGCAATGTAAAGGTATATTATATTTATTTAAATCTTGCATTGATTCATCATGTTACCGCTGGTACCAGCATCGTTATCCTGGGACTGGTACCTGTTTTGCGGTTCCGTGGGAAAGCGATTCGCCGTTCTCCTGCGGCACGCCCTCCTCGGTGCCATTTGTACGGTGGCGCAGGGGCGGGGTGTGACAGAAAAGATTTGCAAGAAACATTCGAGAACCTCAAAAAAGCCTCAGTCAAGCTAAATCCAGAAAAATGTATATTCGATGTTAGAGTAGGAAAGTTGTTGGGATTCTTGGTATCCAAACAAGGGATAGAGGCAAACCCAGATAAAACACAAGCCATTCATCAAATGGAACCACCAAAGAACACAAGGGAGATGCAAAGGTTGACAGGTCGAATGGCATCCCTAAGTAGATTCCTCTCGAAATCATCTAAAAATGGTTTACCATTCTTCAAAACTTTGAAAGGGGCAAACACCTTCGAGTGGACAATAGAATGCCAACAAGCTTTTGACAATCTCAAAAAGTATTTACAAGATATGTCAACTTTGATAAGCCCACAGAAAAACCAACCACTGTTATTGTATGTGGCGGCCACACCAATGATAGTAAGTGCAGTATTAGTACAGGAGCAAGACAACAAGCAATTGCTAGTGTATTTTGTATTAGAAGTGTTGCAAGGGCCAAAAACAAGGTACACAGAAGTAGATAAGTTGATATATGCCATTGTGATGGCATCAAGGAAGTTGAGGCACTATTTTCTGTCCGATGACATAACAGTATCATCAACATACCCAATAGGAGAAATACTAATGAACAAGGAAGTAGCAGGAAGAATAGCAAAATGGGCTATTGTTGGCGTAGAATTTCGACCCGCCTCACAACAAAACGGGTTCCACGTTTCCACGGCGGCCTGAGAGGTTTACTTTACTCCAATGCAGGTCCAATGGCTTGCCTAGGTGCGTGTAGGGCGTGCCAGTTGATTTGATCTGCAATCAACAAGAATAAACAAGTAAACCACATTAGAAACGATGGCTAATCGGCCGATAGGCCGATGTCGCATCGTGAGAGCCTAGCCGATAGGGCAAAGCTATATCGGCCTACTTGAAATTATAATAAGATTGGTAAATAAATCTAAACCCATCGGCCCATGTTAATATGCTTGTGGCAATTTAACGGAAACGGCCGATGAAGGATGCATGAAGATAAATACACTAGCTAATACTCTAGTGCAAACTTATACAAGTCAATCATCCAATATAGATATACTAATCACAGAAAAGTCATAAAGATGCCCTGTAATAAATATGTTTATGTTTATCGATCTGCTTGTACAAGTGGCGAACACATGCAAAGATATAAATAATCACATGTATTAGGTAAGACCGGCTGAAACCCCGGTGCTATCCTTAATTACGATCGAAAACAGGCTTTGAGTTAAACCTCGAAACACGACTAAGGTTGATAGCAACTCAGAGTGTAGATCGAGAGTTAACACAAAGAAAATCAAGCTGTCGATCGCTTTTGGGGATGGTAGATGCTTTAGATAATCTATACGAGCAAACTAATTCGACCATCATCGGCGATAAACCCTAAAACGAGTTAAACGCTGGCGAGATAGAATTAGAAAACCACATCGAGATTAGCTAAAACATGATAAACGATGATCACATCGCCAGGGCTTAACGTGCCTAAAGCGACACGCTAGCCCCGACGATGTAGATTGTCGGGTACGAGTTCTTACCTCTGCTCTGGGGAAGCAAGAACTCACCGGAAGCTATCCTCTTGCGAGGGTTGGCGATGCGCCGAAAGTAGATTGATTTGTGTTTGATTGATTGTGATAGCTTCTATGTACAGACTACCGGGATATTTATACCCGAGATTACAACATGGTCCGTGTAGGACACGATCTTATCTCTAACTAACAAACAAGTCTTTGCGGCAGACTCTTGCCAAAGATTAGATCTAAATCTACTTTATTTACAAAATACAATTGCCTAAAACCAAGCTTTATCTCTAGTTGGCAACTCCCTTGAAACTTATCTCGAGCCCAAACCAAGCCCATGCTAACTCTATCAACTTCCTGGCTCTATCGGCCAATAGCCATATTGAATCCGAATCGGCCGATACAACCTTTTTGCTAGCACTCTTTCCAGTCCGATACGCTTACAGAGTCCGATATGAAACTTGGTCCGACTCCAACTTGGCCCCTCCTCTCTGCATCGGTTTTCTCTTTTCTCTCTGAGTAGATTACGAAAATCTGCTGTTAACAGCTATGGAACTTTTACCATTTGACTTGAAGAACACATCAAGAACGGCCATAAAGTCACAAGTGCTAGCGGATTTCGTGGTAGAATGGACTCCAACGGAGATAGAGAAAAAGGAAGAAGAAGAAAAACCATGGTGGTATATTCTGATGGTGCATGCATTGCACCAGGAGCAGGAGCTGCAGCAGTTGTCAAAACACCAATAAAGCAAACACTAAAGTTTTCAGCTCAACTAGCATTTCCATCAACAAACAACAAAGCTGAATATGAAGGGGAATTGCTAGCCATGAGAAAAGCAAAAGCACTAGGGGCTCGGCGACTAATAATCAAGACAAATTCCAAGTTGGTAGCTGGCCACTTCTCAAAGACGTTCGAAGCAAAAGAGGAAACAATGGCAAAATACTTGGAAGAAGCAAAGTTAAATGAAAAGCATTTTCTAAGGATAACAGTAAAAGCCATCACAAGGGAGGAAAAGGGAGAGGCTGATGAATTAGCAAAAGTAGCTCCAGTCAACCAACCACTCGAAAACTCATTTTTCAAGATTTTGACACAACCAAGTTATGAGAGAAAGGAGGTCACATGCATACAGCCAAAAGAAGTAGATTGGAGAGAGCCAATACTAAAATACCTGGTCAGTCAACAACTCCCCGAAAAAGAGAAAGAAGCAAAGAGAATACAATTGATCTCAAGAAAATACAAAGTCATAAAAGGACAATTGTACAAAAGTGGAGTTAAAACACCGTTGCTAAAGTGCATAACAAAAGCTGAGGGAATGAAGATGGTAGTGGAAATACACGAAGGGATATGTGGAGCACATCAAGCACCAAGATCAGTGGCATCAAAAGTAATCAGACAAGGCATGTATTGGCCGACAATTGTAAAAGACACAAAACGGTATATCAAAACATGCAAAACATGCCAGAAATTAGGGTCAACATCAAAAGCACCTCCAAAGAAATTACAACCAATACCATCTGTATTGCCATTCTATAGATGGGGAATTGACATTGTAGGTCTCTTACCAAGAGCAAAAGGAGACCGACGGTTTGTCATCGTGTTAATTGAGTACTTTTCGAGGTGGATAGAAACATAAGCAGTGGCACGGATCACTTTGGCAGCTGTGCAGAAGTTTGTATGGAAAAACATAGTATGTCGTTTCGGAATTCCAAAGGAAATAGTGTGCGACAATGGAAAACAGTTCGAGTCAGGAAAGTTCAAAGACTTGTGCCAAGGACTCAACTTGAAAATCAACTTTGCATTAGTAGGCCACCCACAAACAAATGGGGTAGTAGAAAGAGCAAATGGCAAAATCATAGAAGCCATAAAAAAGAGGTTGAAATGTTCAGCCAAGGGGAAATGACCAGAGGATTTAATATCAGTACTTTGGGCTCTAAGGACAACAGTGGTTCAAGCCACAGGAATGACATCTTTTCGGCTAGTCTATGGGGATGAAGCGATGACACCAAGCGAGGTGGGAGCTTTTTCCCCTCAAGTAACTTTTGATCAAAAAGACGAACAAGGGAGGCAAATGACCTTGGAAATGCTAGATGAAATAAGAATAGAGGCATTGTATAAAATGGAAGCATATATTGAAGGAACCTTGAAATACTACAACAAGAAGGTAAAACCAAAAAACATAAAAGAAGGAGACTTGGTGCTCAAAAAGGTGTTGAATGAAGTTGCCGTGGGGAAACTCGAATTGAAATGGGAAGGACCATTCATAGTAAAATAAAAGCTTGGAACAAAAGCATACATGCTAGCATTTTTGGATGGAGAAAAGATGAAACATACATGGAATGCTATTTCCCTCAAGATGTTCTATGCCTAAAAAAAACATGTAAAATCCCTTCTCGACTTGTAAAATACTATCTCCCATGTCAATACATATAAACAGGACGTAGGGTTATTATCCTCTATGGAGTCCCGAACTTGTATAAATAATTGTGTTTTCTGTGCATGTGATTGACACAGGTAAAATCACATCCAATCATAAAGATCTAAGAAAGTACCCCGCACAGCACGGAGCAAAAACCATATCCGATTAGAAAGATTGAAGAAAGTACCCCGCACAGCACGGAGCAAAAACCATATCCGATCACAAAGATCGAAGAAAACACTTCGCACGATTTGAAGCAAAAATATCCGATCACAAGATCAAAGAAAACACTCCGCACAGTTTGGAGCAAAAAACTATCCAGTCATGATATTGAAGAAAATACTTATAAAAACTAGAAGCAAAAAAGTACTCGATAAAAACCAGAGCTCCACGCCTCAGCTCGAAAACTAAAATCCTCGTGACAAGGTAAAATGTATTCGACCTCGTCACTCCTTTGAAACGTAAGGAGGACGGTGGTTTTTGAGTCATTTTGCCTTAGAAAACTAAAATCCTCGCGACGAGGTAAAATGTATTCGACCTCGTCACTCCTTCGAAACGTAAGGAGGACGACGGTTTTCGAGTCATTTTTCCTGAGAAAACTAAAATCCTCATGATGAGGTAAAATGTATTCGACCTTGTCACTCCTTCGAAACGTAAGGAGGACGGCGATTTTCGAGTCATTTTGCCTTAGAAAACTAAAATCCTCGCGACGAGGTAAAACGTATTCGACCTCGTCACTCCTTCGAAATGTAAGGAGGACGACGGTTTTAGAGTTATTTTGCCTTAGAAAACTAAAATCCTCGCGACAAAGTAAAATGTATTCGACCTCGTCACTCCTTCGAGGCATAAGAACTATTTTATAAGACAAGGAAAATGGGAACGGAAGAAGAATTGGACAACAAAGATTATAGTTTATTGTGAACGCACGTTACAAAGTATTACACTCAACAGATACAAAGGGCATTGTTCAGAAAAAGAAGAGGTAGGAAATACAACACTCAAAGGAGAAGGCGCCCCTACAAAGGGGACTATGGAATAACGCCTTCTTCGTATGCTGAGTTGGCGCACTGTAGGTCGAAAAGATTGCCAAAAGTCAAAGGCATTCGAGGCGTTATTCGAGCGACGTTTTCTAAATTCGAGCACAAAGTCTCGAAGACTACCGTTTCGATGCTGCCTTTGCCAGCTAAAAAACTTGTAAAAAAAATACAAGTGCTATCGTATTGCACTCTGATATCCTCATCGTCTGAAGTATATGCTTCCGACACAAGAATGTTCCTAGGGACAGGAAAAGCTATATGCTTCACATTTGAGGTTGGAGGACAACCAACACAATGAACAACATGTTTCCGACCAACTCCAACCTGCATTCCCCTTAAGAACAAAGAAAGTATAAACTCCAAAATAAAACAGGTAAATGAGTTAGGCAACATTGCCGTTTAAGGATAAATTTACAATAAAGGTTTTTGATCACTACGAGTTCGATCGACAAAATGAGATTGTTTATTTTCCACAACCCCAGCGCCAATAGCTAAATCACACCTGCAAGCCTAAATTTGAGGCGCTATTATCGCCACTTTGATGGCTCGAAGAGGCATGGGGGGCTTGAGAACTCGGATCGCCAAGTGAAGCCTTCAAAGATGAAAGTGTATCTTCGTAACCCCTTCTCTTCCAATAAAGAACTTGAAGAGCCTTGGCTGCAAGACAGACAACCTCCCAAAGGCGATAGAAGTTGTTTTCACTAGACAACACAACAAGGATCAAAGACTTTAGGGTGTTCAAATGCACACGGCCGCTCGAATAAAGAGAAACACACAAGGCTTCGGCAGAAACACGAGAGCATCGAGAAGCAAACTAGCTAATGCCACTTGATAAAGTCGCAGAAGCCTTGCTTATCCAGCTAGCAAGAGTACATAGGCTACTCCCTTCAACGAGCGGCTCCGCCTTGGCGCCAAGCTAGTGAAGTGCGTCACTCACCACCTTGCAGCCCTCGAAAAGATGCTGTTGTCCATGTTCGAGTTCTCGTAGGGCAGAAAGAGTTTTTTCCTCTTGTTCCTTACGAGCCAACTCGAGCTGTTGCTTCTCTCGCTCGAGCTCGACAACCTTTTCCTTTAACTTGTCCTCAAAGTTGGCGCTTTCACGAGAAACCTCTTGATGCTCGAGCACAGATCGCTCGAGTTTTTTCTGACGAGCAATAAGCTTTTTCTTATCATCAAAAATGCTTTCTCTTCGCGAAGTTTGCGAATGCAATTACCGGCAGCTCTCTTCTCGACGATTTCATGCGAAAGAGTAGTCCGATCACGTTCGAGCTTTGCGATTCGATCGAGTGACTTTTTTCGCCGAGAGCATATATCCGCTAATAGGGATTTAGATGTCTATTTTACAAGCTGATGGATGCCTTTGACAAAGTTTAAGGATTGTTACCGAATTTTCTTGAAAATTTCCCTTTTCATTTCAGATTTCTTTTCTAACGGTTACAATTATTTCATGTATATATTTGTGAGTTTCGTCACCAACGGCTAGCTATACATAATTGTAATTCAGCCATGATTTTCAAGACCTATCTAAAATTAGAGATGGAAGATGAGCTATGCAAGTGTTCATACTAGTCTCATGAACAATCTAAACACAATACTCCGTGCAAAGCCATCACTATCACAAGTTTGCACCGGTCAGTTTTCTTGTAAGATCATAACTAATCATCACTATGATTATCTTTCAACTCCATTATCTAGCTCATTGTTCATTTTTGCTATGAAAATGAACATCATTGAAAAGTCGATCATCCAATAGTTCGAGCATTCTTCGTTCATCCTATAAAAAACCAAATCCTCAGAATGAGTAGTTTTCACGATATAAAAAACCTGTAACGGTCATCCTTCTATCCAATGCTGATAGTTGCATCTGGTCTCACATGTCAGCCAGCGCGTAGCGTGAATATATTCGGCCACCCAAAATCCTAGGAAAACCCGCCGCTATCCCACGAATATTCCGTCCACCAGGCTAACGCCTCCAGTGTCACGGACAGGTGGGCCCATGTCCCAGCATCGCGGAGGTGTGTTCCTACCCGTCAGTGAGAGGTAGGTGTCGCTACCGTGTCGTGGAAGGTCATTATTGGTTGGATAGCGTAGCGTCGTTGGTAAGGGTGAAGAAATAATGGCGTGACGGAAAGAAAAAAAAAGCGGGAGCGGAGAGAGAATCCGCCGCGCCGTCTTCTTCTTCTCCATTGAAGCCAAAGCTCCGCCGGCCTTCTCCCCCTCCTCGGCGAGCTCTCGCTGGTGCGGGGAGCGAAGTGGAGAGGAGAGGGACGAGAGATTGAGAGGGAGAGGGAGCACCAAAGCAGCGGGCAGCATGCGGCCTTCGCTCCGTAAGTGTCCCCTCATCTCTCTCCTCGATCGATCCGCCGGTTCTTCTCCGATTCACCGGAAACAGATCGTCTCTCTGCGCCCACCGAATTTAACATGCACCATATTTACCGGCCTCTTGGGTTGATTTTGCATTTGCGACTGGTTGAAATTTTTCGATCTGTTGCATTTCGAAAGGCCTGGCACAAGAATGGCGCTTGTTTAGGTGGTTGTTTGTCTTCTTGACACGAAGTTAGAGGCAATGGTTGCTGTTTGTTGAGGCAGAGGCGCAGAGCCGTGCAATTATGCAAGTGAACTGTAGTAACCAATGAACTTGCTTCTGAATTGCTTAGCGGTAGCTCTTACGTGTGATTCTGTATCTCTGTGCCAGTTGACCCGATCAACTTGATAGTAGATTACTACTACTAGTACTTTTCCGGGTGTGAATATTTGTTTATTTTTGGTTATGACTGGTGAAAGGAATATAGTAACATGGAGTTGAGATATTTTCTGTATTTAGCGCAGCTGCTCCTACAAGGGGGATTTGTGGATTGATTGGTCTAATCAGACCAGTATATTACCAATTTTATGCCATGGAACTGGGTAAATGATAGCTTGGTTAGGCAAATCGGACGAACATTCTGCTAATTTTATACTGGAGCCCTGGAGGGGGGAAATTCTAATAGGGTTGTTAGTTATCTTATTTTGTCATTTGATATGTGCTGGTACATAGGTGTAACATATGTTGTTCTGAATGAGTGTAAGAAACTTTCAGATTCAGTTCCGTGAATTCTAATCTTGGAACACAATGCAATATATATGTCAATTGACACAAAATAAAAGGCAATGATTTTTCTTCTTCTGGATAAAAAGGAATCTTCCTTTTTTTTGTCCAAAAAAGAAATCTTTCATTGGCCGTATTCATAGCCTGGATGTGTACGTACAATTGTTCTTAGATATATAATGAAGAAATAGAAACCAGTGAGAGCAGTTCGATAAATTCCTAGTTCGTCTTATATGGCAATATGCCATGGTTAATTACATATTCTGCATGTAGCATCCAACCTGAAAACCATACGATTACTGCAGCATTTGTTTCCAGCAATAGAGCATCTTTGCGAGCAGATGATGGCATCTTTGCGCTGTAAGCTATTTCTGTAGAAGTATTTGTCTTAAAAGTTATATTTGGTAATGTGTCTGAATCTATCCATTTTTAACCTTGAGTTCAGGTTTCTGCAGTACACGATCCCTTAAAACAAAATTAAATGGTTAATAATTTACTCATAATTTTATTTCCGGTATTCAGAGGATTCTGTGACTTTTGTACTTATCACTGATGGAAAATTGAGAACACTTCCTTTTTCTGGATAGAATCTCTGCTTTGACCTGATAACTTTATTATAACATGTTAAGGTATGGTATCACATAAACAAATTGAAAAATATTCCAAACATGGTCACTAATGAAAAGATTGGGAATTAGTTGAATTTATAAAGTCTTATTCTGTTTGGCCTTTTCATATGTTTGTATTTGCATTCTGCACATGAGCCTGCTCCTATATTTATTTGTCTTGTCATCATTGGCAGGTACTATCTATTTTCTCCTTTTACTACTGCCTCATGTGGTTTTTGCTAGACCACTCTTTCCACTACCAAGTAAGACTAATGGAATAGAGAAGAGACCCTTACAGACTTTTCGACCATATAATATTGCTCACCGTGGCTCAAATGGGGAAATTCCTGAGGAAACAGCTGCTGCTTACCTGGTACAACTCAGAGAAATGCCATATGTATACTCCTTTTTAAAAGAAGGCAATGGTGGTGGTGAATCTGCTACTCCACCTCCTCTGCATCCATCTTTTATGAACTTCCTAGTTCTTCAATATTAGTATTTGACAGTCCTTCAACAATCAACATATTCCCATCTTTTGTTTGGACTTCTAAAATACAAATATAACACAATATATACAAGCTATTTTTACAATTATAATTGTGTGAACACTGTCAAGTATTTGTCGTAACAAACATTTGAAGGGTGTGTATGAAAACAACATTATTTGTTTTAACAATATCAGGCCATGTTTGCTTCATTTTTATTCATAGCATAAGTATAGGCATTTAGTAACACAAAACACTTCATACTATTCTATTTGCATGGAATGCAATAGCTTTGTTCAGATGAAAAAATTAAATGACTTGCAAACGTGTGTTATTTCAGTATGTTTACAATTGCAAATTCCGATATGTTTCTATCCTGCAATATTTCACCATTGGAAAAAGAATAGATCCATACAAATAATAGAGCACTAAATAATATTTATCTATCGCAGAGGGCTATTGAAGAAGGTGCGGATTTTATAGAAACGGACATCCTTGCTAGCAAAGATGGGGCCTTGATCTGCTTTCATGATGTAACACTGGATGCTACAACTGATGTTGCCAGCCGCATGGAGTTCTCCAATAGAAGAAGAACCTACGAGGTGGAATGGTTCAACGTTACTGGCTGGTTTGTAGGTTTGCATATTACAACCGAACCTTGTTCTTGTAAATGCTTGCAGCATCAAAAGTCAGAAACAGGAACGAACTGTGCATTCCATCTGATTATTTCTTGAGACCTACAGTTGAAAGTAGTGCATGCACGATTTTCTTAAAACCATTACTTGTAGCAGTATGCGATTATGCCTGCGTTAGCAACCGGTATTATGCTATTTTAAGATAATGCCATAAACTATCTGGCTATTCCCTCCATTTCAAATTACTTGTCGTTTTTTAGGGTTTTAGCTTTGTCCTAAGTCAAACATTTGTATCTTTGACCATCAATTTCTAAAAAATTGTAAGTTTAACATCATAAGATTTATGTTTTTAGATCCACATGAGAAATACTTCCATATATATAATTATTTGTTGTTAAACTAGACGAACTTCTAAAATTTGATGGTCAAAGATAGAAGTGTTTGACTTCGGACAAAGTTAGAATGACAAGTGATTTGAAACAGGGGAGTAGCATGATTGGCATAGAAAACATGTATCATCTTATCTTTGTGATTCGCAGGGGAGAACGTATCCATATTCATTTCTTCCATTTTCTTTCTCTCCCTTTATTTTCTGTCTGTCATATCTTTTTTTTTCTAAATTAGTTAAAGGTTATATTGGTTGATCTATGCCTTTAAACTGCATATTGCTAGGATGGGACTGATGAAGATGATAAACCTGTGAAGCTATAACTTTTTGATTATTCATCCTAAATATCCATATGTTGATATGCAGTGGACTTCACACTTGAGGAACTTAAAACACTGAAAGTCAATCAGCGATACCTATTCAGAGACCAACAATACAATGGTATACAACCATAAACCCATGAGTATTTTTTTTCTTTTGTATTTCATTATATTATCATGATTGTCACATACAATATCTCTCTTCTATGGGCCATGTTATAATTTTAAAGATCATTCATGTACATTCTTGTTATCAATAATGCAATACTGTTGGGCTTCATCTTTACCAGTATTGCTACAGATGTGGAGTAAACCTTCATTGTTTGTAAGAGTGCAAAATCTGGTGGGCAGTGGCATATAATTGTGAATAAAGGATCAACAATATTTTCTGTCTGATGGTGCAGGCAAGTTTTCAATTATCACATTTGAAGAATTTATTTCAATTGCCTTGGATGCAAGCAGAACTGTCGGAATATACCCAGAGATTAAAGATCCAGTTTTTATCAACAAGCATGTAAGGTCCCCCGTCCTCAAGAAGCAATACTTAAGATTCATCATTGTCAAGTGTTTTCCAGCAGAAATCGGTGCTTACATGTTATGCAGAAATTCCATGTGAAATGATTTTAATATGTCTAGCTGCTTAGCTTTGCAGGTTAATCAAATAATTATAATATGAGGCGTGTGGACCTTAATGTATTGCTTTGAATTTTATGTTTTAGTACTGTTTTTTAAGAGAACAGGTAATTGCATTACCTGGCTTTGCAAGAAAGCCAAAGGAACAAACATAGTCTTTTACACAGGAACAGCAAAAGAAAACATATTTTAGTTCAGTTAAGAATTTGTTTTTGTCATAAATCATGAGTTAATGCATAATGATACTTTTCTTTCTGCAAGAACATATTTTTTTAGGGAATACACAAAAGACTTGCGCATCTTTGTATTAAAAGAAGAGTTTTACAACAGACCATGCCTTCTACCTCAAAATTCGCAAGAACATATACTGCATGTGTATAATGATGCAGTGGCAACTGATATGCCTTTTACCTCAAAATACTTTAGTTTGGTTTAGATAAGGTTGACAATGCACATAAATTTTACTTTGTTCATAACAACTTCCCAGTTTCTGAAGTGTCATAAGTGAGGAATTTTGTATTTCTACTCTTGATAGGTCAAGTGGGATGGTGGGAAGAAGTTTGAGGACAAATTTGTGGATACCTTACTGAAGTATGGATATAAAGGCCAATATATGTCAGAAAATTGGCTGAAGCAGCCGTTGTTTATACAATCTTTTGCTCCTACTTCCCTTGTACATGCATCAAAATTGATAGACTCTCCCAAGATATTCCTGATTGATGATTTCTCAGTAAGAACACAAGATACAAACCAGGTACTAATCTTGTTTAATAAAAGGTCCCATATCCATTGACTTCTTTCTTTATTCTGGAAAAGGCCGATATCAATTGATTTCAATGTTATGAAAGTATAATGAATCTGACTGGATAATCTACATCTGAATGTATATAACATATGTTATTTTTTTCTTGCAGTCATACTGGGACATCACTTCTGATGACTACCTAGCATATATTAGTAACTATATTGTTGGCCTTGGTCCATGGAAAGATACTGTTGTTCCAGCTGCTAAAAACTATATGATGGCACCGACTGATCTTGTTGCAAGAGCGCATGCTTATAATCTGCAGGTATGGTATTTGTTTATATTCTTTACGGTTACCAGGAATAGCATGTTTCCATGGGCTATTGCCTACTTTTAAAATAATCTGTACAAGATGTGGTAAATTTTATGCATTCATTCCATACTTCAGGGTTCATAACACCTTCAGCATATTTCACGTTTAAATCTATATCTGGTTGGTTTGAATAATGAGAAGAGTGGAAACATTATTGTTTTCATCTACTTTTTGTTGTCATGAGTCATGACTAGTGAGTATTGCACATTGAATAACTGAATGATTTGAACAAAATGCATGGCATGTCTGTGTATTTCACATGACTCTTCGCAATCTCAATGTAACTATCATTTTTCTGATGTACATAGTACAGAAAGATCGATTTGTTGCCCTACTTAATGTTGTCTTTTGTTGGCCTATAACATACATATTTCATGACAAAATTGGCAGGTAATTTTGTATCTAGATAATTAAACTCTTGTTTAATCTCTGCATTTCTGTTAATGGAAATGGGGGGAGCCTTGCTCTCCTAGTTCAAAAAAAAAATTAAACTCTTGTTGTCATTGCAGGTACACCCCTACACATACAGGAACGAGAACCAATTCCTGCACCTCAACTTCCATCAGGACCCTTATGCTGAGTATGATTTCTGGATAAACAGCATGGGGGTCGACGGATTGTTCACAGATTTCACTGGATCCCTGCACCGGTACCAGGAACTGGTATCTCCACATCCGAAGGATGAAACTGCAAACAGCCTCCTAGTAAACATTGCTCAAATGATCTCCCAATATGAAGGTTTCTGATCATGATTTCCATTTTTCTGTTAATCGACATGCCTATGTACACGAATTAGTGATCAAGGGTGACCTTGAATGTTACAGAGCAAAAAAAAAAAAAGGAAAAATAAACTTTACTTGTTTTTCTGGTGGCTAGGAGTTAGAATGGATTGTAGACACCTCTATAAACCCCTGAATTGCGGGGAGAAATTTCTATAGTTGTAATAATCGTCTTTAAAACAGCTGTATCTGATTAGTTCCTTGAAACAAAGTTTATTGATGGGTACATTGAGATGGAGCTGTTTGGACAAGTTGTCAGGATGTGTGCATACCTACCAGTGCAGATGTGAAAAAAACAACAACAAAGAAGTTGGAGAGTTGAAATGCGAACTGGAAATCAGTAATGACAGTGAACTCAGCGGACCTCGGCTATAATAAATAGTCGTCTCCGGTCTGCCACTTGTGCAGTGGCGGAGACCGGAGTGATCAGGCAGCCGATGTGTGGTCGGTAGTCGCATTTCAAGTCCCTTTCTGTTCTCACTGGAAGGGAAGTCGTCTTCTTTTGATAGCTGTGTTACTCACCAATCTCAACGCAGATGATGGTGAACTAAAGAAGAGCCATGAAGGATAAGGCATTCAGCTAAAGCTTTTGAAGGGAAGATTTCAGGCCACATAACTTGAGCAGAGGAAGGATGGAAGCGGCGACGACGGCGGCGGCGGCTGCCTCCACCGGTGAACTTTTGACCGGTAACTGCAACTCTACCCACTCTGGTCCTCTGTCAAAAGCTATGAGAATGCCATGATGCAACACTTAGGTCTTCTTCGTTGTGACCTCGGTCGGTTTGATAGTACTAGATTAGTAGTAGATTGTGCTGTGAGCTGATAAGATTTCTGAGAAATTTTTTTTATCGGTATCTTGAATCGGTCATCTAATCAACTTCTAGAAAAGGAATCTGTTCATGGTAATAGAATATTGAGTTTTAGGGACATGATGACTTTGAAGGATAATGTGCCAAGTGCAACCAATATTTCTTTTATTTCTCACACCCCTTTTGACCAGTACAATCTGGCTAAAAAAACCAGTATGCTCCAGCCCTGCATTTCAAGTAGAACATGACTGCATAAACTTCATGTCTTGGAATTTGGAACAGCAACCACTAACTAAAGTTCAGCCCTAGAGTCTTTACCAAACTACTACTACTACTAAAACTCTTTACTGAAAAATATCATGGGTGCTGGGTGCACACCCCTCACGGTATACTAGTATATTCAGAAATATCTTGGAAAAAGCTTGCTCTTTTCTCCCCAACTTTTGTAGTACGGAAACTCGACCCTGGCACCGGCACCCCATGCATCAGTCCATCTTTGAATCAAACAACCTTTTGAAAAGAAAAAAAAAAGAAGATCAACTCCCATATCTTCTTTTATTATTTTTGATAACGACTTCCATATCAAATGCTCCCGAGCTTTTCCATCAACAGTCAAAAGCGTCTTGTTGTTACAGTTGCTGCTGCTACTACTTCAGTCGCCTGCACTGCCTACCACTACCGAAATCTTGCAATTTCGTGTCAAAAACATGTTCCCTCCAACGCAGGCAAAAGTTCAGTGCTGCTACCCCACAAGAGGCGATCGCGAGGCACATTCTGCTGCGTGCACCAGCAGCAGCGGAAGATTGCAGCAGCAGCATTTGCCGGCTCTCACATCATCAGTCATCGCCACATGATCCAGGTAAAGTCTCACTGCAGCAATGGTGGCGACCGGCCGGCGACGAACCACCGGGGCTCATTTCGCCGGTGAACTGCTTTGGTGTGTGTGTTTTCAGGTGGTCGTCGGCGCGGCGCGGCGGAGGAGGGCGGACATCCAGTCGGAGACGTACGTGCTGATGGAGCCAGGGGAGGAGGAGGAGTTCGTGAGCAAGGAGGAGCTGGAGGGCAGGCTGAGGGGGTGGCTGGAGCGGTGGCCCGGCGGCGAGCTGCCGCCGGACCTCGCGAGGTTCGACACCGTCGACGATGCCGTGTCTTACCTCGTCCGGTCCGTCTGCGAGCTGGAGATCGACGGCGAGGTCGGCTCCGTGCAGTGGTACCAGGTTCAGCTGGAGTAGAGTAGTCCTGTACTCTTGTGTGGAATGGAATGAACGTGCGATGTGCAGAGGTATACACGTGTGTAATCTTCATTCTTCAACACGACAAGAATTCTACGGAATCGATACTCTACTCTGAAACGCAAGAATTTTACAGAGACTAAAATTCAACCCGAGCGAAATTCCCGTAGAATTCATTCGTCCAGAAAAAAAAAGGCACATTGTCCCTCGTAGCGTAAGTGATGTCCCTCTCGTCGTTCTCTCGTGTCACAATTCTTTTCTGTTTATTTCATATTCTACTCTACGTTTCTAGAAATACGATTTCTTGTACTACCTCTATTACTTTATAATTATCACCATCAAGCAAAATTGTTGTAATTTTGACCTTTACCCTTTTAAAATGTTTATATTATAATGAACAAAACTTAAATAATTATGTTTAATATGTAGCCCAATACACTTATCAATAAGAGAACATCTATTTATTAGTTTAGAAAGTATTTAAAAAAATAAATGGTCAAAATTTCAATATAATACTTCGATAAATTTTTTGAAGCACGTTTCACTTGCTCTGAGTTAATACTACCCCGTCTTAAAATGTTGCTATCTAGAATGATATATGAGACTGTCCAGATTCGTTATACTACGATTGGTTATATCTCATAAGCAACATTTTTGAGACGAAAGAAATATTAATTTGCTAAGTTTATTTTTTATATTTAATTCAATTTATAATAAATAGATAATCTACGATAATAATAGGATAATCATCCGTTTGAAAAGCTAATTTGGTTTATACACCTGCAGTCTACAGATAGTCTGGTCACGGTCAGCCGTCAGCGCAAGCCTGTGCAGTACGAAGTACGAAAGCACGCTCTCCTCTCCCTCTCCACATTCCACAGGTCGCAACTCGCAACAAACGTGCTGCAGCGCAAGCGTGCAACTGCAAGGCTGCACGGCTGCAAGGCTGCAACTGCAAAAGAAAGAAAAGAAAGAAAGAACGGAAGAGAAGGGCGGCCATCAGAACGGGAACGGAACGGTCAGCCGCCCTTTCAACGGGAGACCCCCGCAGCACGGCATTCGTTCCGTTCCCTTCCCATTCCCGTCCGTTCCATTGACCGTCCACATCCCCTCCTCCCCGCTGCCACACCATCCGTCGCCGTCGCCGTCGCCGTCGCCCAGCTCGCCCTCGGGTTGACTTGACTCCTCCTCCTCTCTGTACATACACCTTCCCGGCCTCCGCCTCACCACTCCATTTCCGTCTTCTCTCTCTCTCTCTCTCTCTGCGCTTTGGCAGGTTCTTTCCCCCGCCGTTTTGATCGGTTCCCCAATCCTGGGTTCCGGTGGCCTCGAGCACGGCGGCTGGGACCGGCAAGGAAGCGGCTTTTCGCTGCGGAGGGAGTGCGGTGAGTCGTCCTCTCCTCCCTTTACTGCTCTTGCTTAGTAGTATAGGGGCTTCAGGGCTTGCACCTTTCTTGGTATGTGTATTTTTGTGTTTGTTAGTTTCTGGCATGGTTAGAACTGGAGCTCTGATGATGGAGGTGGGCTGTTTCTGGCATGAGTTTTTTTAAAAAAAATTCTGAAAGCTTGATGTGTTAGATGAAGAGCTGGGTTTAAAACTTTTCTTGGGAGTATGAGATTTTCTTGATTGGAGATAGGCAAAAACATGCAAAGAGTTGTGGAGGTGTTTATTATTATTATTATTATTAGTTTTGGGCCTAATCGAGTAAATACTGAACCATGGAAGAACTGTCTGTAATAGCCTAGATATTATAATATATAAATAAAAAAGATATTATAATATATAAAAACGTAATCTTTTGTAGACAAAGATTGAAAAGGCGACTGCGACCTGATTTTGTGGTAACCTTCAACTCCTATTGAGATTTAAGAAGTTGCTGTGTGATGAATATAGGACTAATTGCATCTGTATTTGTTGTTCAACTGGAACAGCTGAACAAGGTCTGTCGCATAAGTTATTTTACTCTTTGAAGTTGTTTGGTTTTGGTGTAAGAAGTGGCAGGTGTGCTCCTACTATGAGCCTTCGTGGTATCTTATCTAATCGAATCCAGCTAGATAATACATGTTCAGACATTCAACATATGTACTGGAGCTTATTTATTCCATAATCCAAGATATATATACCGGAACTTTTCCATTGTTTTTTACAAAATCTAAGAAAAAGGAGGAATAGCTGGGTAGTGAAAAGCTTTGGGAAAAGGAGAATCGTTCTTGCTAGTGCTGCATTCTTTAACATCTTCAACCATGATGTGACTTCCATAGTGCATTTCTTTCTGTTTCCACGTTTGCTTGTTATATTGTTATGCTTAAAATTTGAAATTCATGCTTCATTTTCATGATTCTATTTTATACCTGCATCTTAAATTCTCAAGGTGTTCTTGTGAGTCGTGAATCATTGCTATCTTCAGCTTTCAAAGATAGCTTTTCCGCATCTCCAAACTCCAGAGTGGAATGATGTTGACTTGCTCTTTTGTTTGAACATGTGAAGCAGGGAAGGAAATCACCTCCACTGGTTTTATAGAAGACACTGAATATACAATTTACAAAATGATGGCTGCTGAGTTAATTAAGCAGTTTTCAAACATCACCCTGGGAGAAGAACAGGAGTTATGTGATATTGAGCATGCACTCAAGGCACTGCGGAAGAAGATTCTTACTTTGGATTTTGAAAATTCCATGCGTGTTCATGATCCACAGAACTCATTTCAGTACTTGGAAGTGCTGTACAGAATTCGGCAGCTGACTGAAAGGTTAGGGAGCTTACACCCTGGTGGGGAAGCCAAAGAGCATAATGAGCTTGTAATATATGCTGCCGACCTTTTTGATATGGCAATGGCAAGGCTTGATGAGGAATTTGTTTATCTTCTTACGCACTACAAACAACCAATAGAACAAGGACTTGTTTCTTTCCGGTCTACAGAGGATGGCAGTGTGGATGACTTTTCAAGCAGCTCATTCAACGAGGAACAATGTGACGGTAAGACAACACAGACTGATACTACTGGAGGATCAGAATATTTTGCGACTGATTTGATTCAACATGGTGCACTCTCTGCTGTCAAGTCCATTGCTAACTTCATGTTTCTGAGTGAATATGATAAGGAGTGTACCCAGGCTTACATAAACACACGACAGAGTGCAGTAGATGAGTACCTTGGGTCTCTTCGTATTGACAAGCTAAGCATGGAAGAACTTTTGAGCACCAACTGGACCAAGTTGAGTTCATTGATAAAGAGGTGGAATCGTGCAATGAAGGTCTTTGTCCAAGTCTACCTTGCAAGTGAGAAGCGCCTTAGCAATCATGTCTTTGGTGAAATTTCAGAATCAACCGCAGACACGTGTTTTTATGAGATTTCATTGAGCTCAGTCATGCAACTTCTGACCTTTTATGAATCTGTAGCAATTGGACCTCCTAAACCAGAAAAGCTTTTCCGTCTGCTTGATATGTATGAGGTCTTAAATGATTTACTCCCTGAAGTAGAATTCTTGTTTCAAGAAGGATGTGATGATATAGTTTTGACTGAATATCATGAAGTCCTACTACAGCTGGGAGAATCAGTAAGAAAAACAATTACAGAATTCAAGTATGCTGTCCAGTCCTACACTTCATCCAATGCAATGGCCCGTGGTGAAGTGCATCCCCTTACAAAGTATGTTATGAACTATATGAAAGCTCTCACAGCTTATAGCATAACTCTTGATTCGCTTCTAAAGGACACAGATCGAAGATGCCAGCATTTCTCCACTGACATTCAGTCTATGGCAAACCCATGTCCTCATTTTACGGTCAGTGCACTGCATTTGCAGTCAGTTACTGCAATTCTAGAAGAAAATCTTGAAGCTGGGTCTAGATTATATAGAGATGATCGATTACGAAACATCTTTATGATGAACAACATCTACTACATGGTCCAGAAAGTGAAAAACTCAGAGCTTAAAATCTTTCTTGGTGATGACTGGATTCGCGTGCACAATCGGAAGTTTCAGCAGCAAGCGATGAGCTACGAGAGGGCATCGTGGAGTCAAGTTCTCTCTTTTCTGAGTGATGATGGCTTGTGTGCTGCTGGGGATAGTGCTTCTCGTAAAATCATTAAAGAGAAATTCAAAAATTTCAACCTGTCATTTGAAGATGCTTATCGAACTCAAACAGGATGGTCTGTCCCAGATGACCAACTCCGTGAAGATGTCAGGATTTCGATATCCCTTAAAATTATACAGGCCTATCGAACTTTCATGGGACGATACTATAGCCGCCTTGATGGCACTAGGCACCTAGAGCGATACATAAAGTATAAGCCTGAGGATTTGGAGAAACTTTTGCTCGATCTTTTTGAAGGAGCTCAAAAAACATTGTAGCTTGCAGAGTGTAGAACTTAAAGCCCAGTTATTCTTGATGATATGTGCAGTTGTAATATTTGGTTTGTATTAAGTAAAATGGTATAGTTGATTATCTTTTTATATGCTGTTTTCCTGAAGTTAATTAGTTCAATTTTCCCTGCTGCTTGAAGTGCCTCTTAACTTTCTGAATTACAGAGAATGATTATGCCTAGTAATCTAATATGGAGTTTTTTTTTTGCTACAACCGTTCTTTTAACAATCTTTTAAGAAAATGTGTAATTTTCTGAACATTAGTGTGCTGCTGCTGACCCGTTGATCAGATTATCTGCACTCTGCACTGCACTAAGCTTATGTAATGCTGTACCTGTCAAGAATTGAACGTTTGAATCATTCAAGAGATAACGATGGCATCACAGTTCTTACAATAGCTTTTAAAAACAGAAACAGTCAAGTTCCCATCCACCTATACTTTGCAGCAGCCATGCTTTCTCCTAAAAAAATGAACCCTTTAAGTAATTCTATTCCTGGATCATGGCTTAATTACTTTGCAATTAGACAAGAAAAGAAAAAAAATGTTAAGGAATCAAGAACAAACCCCATACACCTATGGCCACCTCTACCAAAATTCAGGCCTGCATGGGATCTTATTCTAGCCGGCCTGGTCAGCCGGCGCGCTTCTCGTCGGTGTCCTTCTTGAGGTCGGAGGGCGGCAGGAAGTAGTCCGTGGTGAGGCCGTACAGGTTGAAGTCGGCCTCCTCCACCGTCCACGTCTCCTCCAGCTTCCGCTTGTGGTTGACGGAGCCCTCGCCGTAGCGGAAGAGCGTGACGGCGGTGTGGCCGCCGTGCGCGATGTTGATGCCGTCGATGTGGCGGTAGTCGGAGATGGTGGACTCCATGCTGGTCTCCCAGAAGATGTTCTCGCTGCGGCGGGCGCCCTTGCCGGACTTCATGCGGAGCAGGTGCGAGTCCTCCAGCTGGATGAGCAGGCCCGTGCGCTGGCTGAAGTAGCCCCACACCGTGTGGTGGATGATGTCGAACGCCGCCGCGCTCCGGGCACGCAGCGTCGCCGCGCTCGCCTCCAGCTTCAGGATGAAGCACTCCTCCCCGGTGATGATCTTCTCGCCGATGCACACCGCGTCGGAGAACAGGTTCGCTATCGACCTCGGGTCCAGCCCCTGCATTCATGGTCGACCGTTGAGAGAGGCGGCGGCGCGGGGTGCGGCACGCGGCGGCGAGCAAGTGTGTGACCTGGAGGGAGCGGCGGAGGGGGCGGGGAGGGCCGCGGGAGGCGTGGGAGTTTTCGGCGGCGGACTGGCGCCAGGCGACCTTGCCGTCGCTGCCGGCGCTCATCTTGTGGCCGGCCATGATGAGCTCGAAGTACCAGACCTCGGGGCACTTCTGCCAGAGCACGAAGCCGCCGACCTCGGCGCGGCCCTGCGCGGCGGTGACGTTCTGGTCGCCGAGGTGGAACTCCGACGCACACATCCGCACCTTCCCCACGGCGTACATGCTCTGCAGCCCCTGGAGCGCCGCCTGCCCGCCCGTCGCTGCGATGTACTGCTGCATGATGTACTTGGCCGTCGACGCTTGCTGACCACACACACACACACACGAGGAGGGGGATGAACGCGTCAAGAACCAACCGGCGCCGGTGCATGCATGGACGCGCGCGCGCGACGCGGGCAGGGGTGTGGCTTACGATGGAGGAGTCGCGGATGGAGCGGCTGAAGGCGCGGTCGTGGGGGACGGGGCAGGGGATGAGCGGCGAGCCGACGACGTTGAGGAAGAGCTGGAGCTCGGCGTTGGCGTTGGCGGGGCCACCGACGGTGGCGCGGTCGAACGCCTGATTCTTGAGCCACGCGCGCATGTTGGCGCCGCCGGCGCCGCGGCGCTTGTCGGTGCCTGGCGCGTTGATGAGCATCTCATCGGGGATGGGCACCTCCAGCACGGTGTCCAGCGAGTCGTCGCGGTCCAGGTTCGGGCACAGCTTCCTCATCGCACGCACGCCCACCACCGCCACGCCGCGCCGCGCATCAACGCCGATCTCGCCACGCAGAGAACACCGCGCAGCCGCCGGAGCTCTCACCCAACAACGCGCGCAAGACACACAGATCAAGGGAGAAAGAGCGAGAAGAGAGACCGGGGACATGGAGAAGAAGAAGAAGCATGCGGCCATGCATGCATTGGGAGCGAGGAATAAGTGGATCGCGGCGAGTCCGGAGGTGGCTCGTGCTCTCGACACGCGGAGCTCGGACATGGCGACCAGGCAGCGACGACGCTGGGTTTCCCCACGCTTTCATCGCGCGAAACACCAGCAGACGACGACACGACTTGGTTACATGGGCCGGTCCAGCAAAAAAACCATGAATTGTTTGCTCGGCTCTGGCAGTGGTTCGGCCCAACTTTTGACCTGAAATGATTTGCGCGAGCCTAGTTTTTGATCGGTATGATTTCTCTTCCGATCGAAATGATTTCACTGTAACTATAGCAGGATGGTCCGTGCAGATTGCACAACCAGTACCGTTAAATTTTTTCTCAGTAATAGCATGTATATTTTTATATTTTGTTATTAAAATATATTAAAATGATAACATAATTTTAAATTTTATACTAATTCGACCAAACTAACCAATGTGTAATATTCATATTGCATTCTATATATATGTGATAGTTATTAATTATTTTTAAATTTAGTTATTTTTAAATTGTATTTCTATATGGACTTTAGACTCCTCTTTTAATATTTCTTTTTTTTAATTCCGAAGTTTCATTATTTATAAATTTTATTTCTATATGGACTCTAAACCCATCTTTCAATATTTTTTATTTTTAAATCCCAAATTTTAAATTTTTTTAAATTGTATTCTTATATGGAATCCAGACTTATCTTTCAATATTTTCTGTTTTTTAATTCTGAATTTCAGTTGTTTCTAATTTTTATATAAAAGTTGTATTTTTATATGGACTCTAACTTTCACTTTAATTTTTTTATTTTTAATTTCGAATTTAAGCTATTTTTAAATTATATTTCTATGTGGACTCTATTTTTTATTTTTTCCGATTAATATGAAAATTTTTAGACCATGAGAGCGAACGTGGAGGCTCTTTTTTCTATTATTTTAATAAGTTAATAGATTTCAAGCCTTTTACTTTATATTTACTAAGGTCATGTTCTTTTCTGATTAAGATATATAATTTATCTTAGTTTTCGTTAATATGCTTTTCAAATGTTAAACAGTGTATTTTGTATGAAAACTTTTTATGTATAACTTGCTACAAAATATCAAATAAATCAAAATTTCAAGTTTAAAATAATTAAAACTTAATTAATCATGCGTTAATAATTTTCTCATTTTTCGTACCGTAATCTTTAGGAGTACTTAATCTTCATCCTAAGTAGGAAATTCAGTATATCAGTGGAAATGTGCTGACAGTAGCACGGTAACACACTAAACATGCCATGGTGCAAACGGTCAGTTCACCAAGGCACTAGTACAACACATGTAAAACACCCAGGACCTGCAGTTCTGGTAAAGAAAAAGAACAGGCCGCAACAATCTCCAAAGCAGAAAAGGAACGCCAAATCTCCATTCTCCACAGTATGCTGATTCAGTTCACGTTACTTTCTGGTCAAATTACTAGGCCAAAAGAGAAGAAGAGAGCAGCATGGAGGCAATGCAAATGCACAGGAGGAGAAAATGGCGGCCAAGGGACGGAGACGGTGCTTCGCTGCTGTCAGGATTCATGGCGCTAGTCGTCGGCCCAGACGCGCCGCCGCCGATCGGCGTAGCGAAGGTACCTCCCATGATCGGCGTACCCGTGGTTGCAGTTGCAGAGCCCGGGGAAGAAGTGCTCGTGCTCGTGCTTGTGCTTGTACCCGCCGTGCCGGTCCCAGTGCTTGTCCCTGCAGCACTGCACCAAAACATGTGAAAAAAAAATGCTTCAGTTCATGAATCATGAGTTCATCTTCAAAGGACAAATGCTAATTTGTTCAGTTTGGCCATATGAAGTTGGAAGGTTAATCACCTTGAGGTTGCAGGGTATTTGCAGGTTCCTGAGCCTGCAACGTAAAACACACAAAAACTTACGTTTACTGACACATCGAAGATCAACTTGAAGGACGAGATTTGCGCACGTACTGGGGTCGGTGGAGGAGAGGGTGGCGGCGCCTCCGAAGTCGCAGGTGGCACCCTTGGCCTGGGCATTCCGCTGGAAGTAGCTGTTGGCGGCGTAGGAGCAGTGCGCCGCCACCGTGTTTGGGCTGTAGCACGACCCGCTCGGCGTCACCGGGGCGCAGTCCGCGCCATGCCCGCACGCGTAGTCCAGCGCCTTCTGCAGCGCCGCCTCCGCCACGTCCGGCCTGCACACGCACCACGCCCCATCTACACACACCGCACGTTAGCTAGTCGTGTGGGCCTCGTGACACAGAGCTGGAAACCAAGTGTACGGACTTTACATAGCTTAGCCATCGATCTCGCTCACCTGATCCTCTCAGCGAAATGCCGAGCAAGAGCAGCAGCAGCAGCAGAAGCCGAGTCGCCATTGCTCCTCTGCTCACCACGCGTTCTGCCTCTGCCCCTAGCTCGTCGAATCGTCGATGCTGCTGGTTTGGGTGTAACTGCGCTGCTGGTTGTAGTTGTAGGAGTAGTTGGCTAGCTTCTCATTCTCTTTATTTATTGGCAAAAACGGCAAGCCACCACTCACCGACGGGCTGGCCCGATTCTTTCGCGCTTTCCGACCATTCCGCAGGCTGTCGCCTTTGGGCGGAGCTGCTGCTGCCCCGGCCGCGCGACGAACGGCGCTGCTTAGGCCGGGTTTGCGAGCCGGCGTCGCCCAAAGTAAAGGCATGCAAAGTCGCGAGCTGCAAAGTCGTGGCCTGTGTGCTGTGTCGTGCTCTGGCAGCTGTGCTGTACTTGTGTTCTTCGTGGTGGACAGTGAGTGGTAGTGCTTACCAGATACTCTTGAGCTTTTTCCTCTCTTTTTTTTCGAAAAGCAAAGTTATGTATACATGCATACAGTATGGAATAGTAGTACTTTTTTTTTTGAAGAAAAGGAAAAAAGATAGGGAAGTTAACATGTATCCTGCACATGCTGAGATAAATTGAACGTCTGCGGTGTGATGTCTGTCAATCATCAGCTGTATTCATGCTTAGTATATTTAGCTATATTTTCAGATCAAGTTGCTTTGTATTACTACATTCAAGGACTGCAAAATTTCCACCAGATACACAAAACCAAGATCGAGAAATTGATGGAGGAATACTGCTTGGTTTGTCAGTTCTCAACTAAGTCAGAACTCAGAAGTCACCAGGCCTGTTCATGTGGCAAATATCTCCAACATAAGAATCATGTATATTGTGGCACATGAAAAATCTCTTTCCCCTTGTTCTAGTAGATTATCTCATTCCACAACATACAAACGCACACAATTGCTCGCACTTTCGCTTTGTTAAGTTAAAGCCCGACGATATTCTGTAAACTCCAGAATTGTATCAGTTTTAACTTCAGAAACCTGATCACCGAATCGACAAATGAAAAATTACCAAGGGCCAGGTGACTAAAAGCAGAATTTATTATAAGGTTCTCAAGAGCGAAGGCCAGAGCACAGGAATGCTCATAGCAGTACACGACTTAGGTTGGATCATATGCAGCATAACAACACAATCCTGACTGCTTGAACATTCAACATCCAGGACACACATATTACACAAATCCTTAAACGAGCAACCAACTGGGCGCACATCAGCTTATTCTGTGGAACATGGGAACATGGACGACAAACCTGCGCTAGAACAGCTACCTTAAGCAGGAGGCTTCATCAGTGAAGCCACCTTCTGGGAAGACGGCCTTGCCATCAGGTCAGTCCACCAGGCTTTCACATGCGGGTATGCGTCAAACACGGATGCGTGGGGCGTAGCTCCCAAGCACACGGTGCCAGCCACATGGTTTAGGTCTGCGACACTGATGTAGTCTCCAGCTAGGTACTTGCACTTCGTCAGGCGCGACTCGTACACCTCCAACACCTTCTTCAGCTTCTCAAGGTTCTCCTCGACAACTTTCTGGTCGGGGGCTGCCCCAAACATCATCGGACGGATTAGGCACTGAAAAAGAATGGGGTTCAGTGCAGGAGTGTACTGGTTGGACTCCACTTCAAGCCACACATCCACCATCGCTGACTCCTTGAGGTTACCCTCCTTCAACAGCTCCGGTTTGTTCTTGCGGCATACATACTTGCAAATTGCGCGTGATTCTAATAAGAAGAAATTAGACAGAGTTATCAGTTATGGTAAAAAAACAACATTTGTAAATAACCAAGATTTTACAGGCATGCTCAACAGTGGTCTCTTACTCTAATAAACTGGCCCAGAACTGCAAAACTATGCCTGTTGTAGGAATTATAATTATAAGCACGGGTTACACACATTGGCTTGAACTCGTATTTGGCAGTAATAGTATGTATTGTTTCATCATATTCTTCAAAAGAAATGTATTGCTTTCATCAGTTTGAGACCATCCCCATCATGAGACTATGGTGCATGACTAAAAGGCTCAGTTTGGTTAATCATAGTATTTAACCAATAAAAACCTTAACCCCGACAATACAAGGACAGCTTGCAATGGCAATGAATTTTACTTTTTCATTGGGTGAGATGGTTTGTTGCAGGGGTGTTTCCACAGCCCACCTGGGTTTGAATATCGAATCCGGAAAATTTTCTCATCGGGGATTTCTTCCTTTTCTTCTTAATTCCAAGATACCTAGCCTCCTCCTGGCTATTCCTATTTTTTTATGAATTGTATTTTTCATCATCATGTATCAATGAATTTCAGACTCCTTTTATCCTTTAATAAAGAACTCCGTAACACTGAATCAGGTGCTTCCAGAAAAAAGGTTAGATCCAATTTTAGCTCATGTGAGGAAGTGCTAACGCTGTTAGTATATGTTAGGAAAAGAGGCATGATAGTTTCCGCAGTGAAAGAAAAAGCAGCTAAAGCATCAGTTCCCTTTATTTACAAGGGAAAAAAAAGATAAAACAACACCAAGAGATAGCATCATACCCCAGAGGTACAAGTCACCATCTTGCAAAGCCGGCACCTGACCAAAGGGCTGCAGAGGATATAACAAGAAACAATGAGTTTAGCAAACAGATGTCGTAGTTATCCCTCAAGTGTGACAAATTTATTGATTGTCAAAGTTATGCTGGTAAGATAATCCCATGGATAGGGACCTTCACTCACGACATAACAGATTCCAGAGAGGCGACACATGGTAGCAAGCGTACAAATTAAATTGCTACATCACAAACCAACTAAAAGCACACACAATATAAATATATCACCATCGAACATGAGTCCACAGTTTCTACTATATAAAAGAAGCTAATGGTGGTGCTGGTGGTGAAATGTGCAAGCCCCTACCACGTCTTTGAGTTGGCAGGATTATCTAAGAAGTTGATATTTGTGCATGTGGCTTTTAATAATGTCCTCTATGGATTGATGTTTGGTTGAAAACTATATTTATTCTAGGAGTTCTCGAATTAAAAAAAAGTATGACATATTTATTAGAAAAATAGAAACCATTACAACGCATGGGCATCTGGCTAGGTGTATAACAAATGTGTAAAAGAAGGCATTCCCATGTATTCCTTTGTTCAATGGTTGGAAGAGGCAAAAAGTCCATAAGTTGGACATTGAAAATGTTAGAAGTAATAGAGCACAGCCAGCAAACTTATAATGGTCAGGATAAGGCTGATGAAAGCATACAGAGTTGATAAAAAAAAAAACTCTCAAACAATAGTGTACGGTCTACTGGACAATATTTACTATAGGAAACACCTGACAGCAACAAGTGGTCATCTACTACCTCCTTTTAAATTCTAAACCTCATCACCACCTAATTATTATTACACCTCCTTTATTCCCCAGAAAATTAAATGGAGGCATTTGTTTGTTCTCTGCCTACCTATAGCTTCCTTCACTCCAGTTGCTTCTCCCTTTCCCTTTCTCTCAATGGATTTGGAGATCAGGAGTAACTAGTTCACAAATTAACCCAGCAGGAAATCAATTCTTATTAGCAATTCTCTCCAACAGTTTACTAGAAAAACTACAAATTTCTGTTCTTCGAACGGATATAAACGATCAACTTTTCCACATTTGATCCAGTTCACCCACCCAAATCTTGCTACATACTCTTAAACATAAGCTGCAGACATTTATCATCTCTGAGCTGCAGATTTGAGCTGCGCACTTAACTTCTCGGACAGAAAATTGGAGATCGTCTTTGGGTTAACATCAGCATCAGCCATCCGATAAGCACACTATAATTTATTTGGATCAACATCAGCCATCCGATCTAAGATAGACAGATCAGATCTTCCACTGCAGGGCTATACGAATACGACATCATCAAAGTGGTAAGCCTCATATAGCATGATCATGACGTATTATAGTGCGCCTGTGTGTGGCAAATGTAGCAGCGTCGGTGGTGGTTGCAGGAAGTGGAGACGTAGCATTGTGGGGAGAAAGGGTGGTTTGATGCTGAAGTAGCAAAAGCAAGGATTACTAGTCTACAGAGCTGTGGACGATAGAACCCAAAATTTGTGGTATTCAAGGATTACCGGCAGAAACTATATATACCTCCGTAAATCTTACACCTTCATATGTCTACTTGGAACACAATATATACTTCTTAAACAGATTTTATTTTCATCTTAAACCTTAACGCCTCATCGTAGAAGTCCCCAGTCCCAACATATTAGCCAAAATCGCTCCCGTTGACTGGTGGGGGTGGGGGGGGGGGGGGGGGGGGAACATGGAAACAACTCATCTCGTCGCCGACTGATCCTAAAACTGTGACTATTGGGAACGGCTAGCCTAGCGCTGGTTAAACGTAACAAAAAGAGGGAAACAGCGAGCGAGGGGGCGGTGTGCACGTACGTTCCTGGCGAGGTGGTCGGGGGTCTTGTGCTCGCCTTTGGCGAAGTCGAGCGGCACGATCTCGTACTCGGCGCCGGCCTCCTCCAGCACCGACACGCACCTCGTCACGTTCCACGACAGCGTCGAGCCGTACAGCTTCATCGGAGCCATCTCCTACTCCCCTTCGCCCTCTAGAACCCTCCCTCCTCTCCTCCTCCTCTCTTCCTCTTCTCGCAACTACGCAGTGGGTGGTGTTGGGCTGCGCCTCGGATGGATGGTGGGGCGGAGAAGGCGACGGTCCCCGTTTAATAGGGCGAGGCGACGGATCGGAGGGAGCGAGGGAGGGAACGAGCAAAAGTGAGCAGGAGCGACGGATGTGGTGGTGGTTGGTAGGTGGGCCGTCGGAGTTTCGGTTGGTCGATCGGCCCCGCGAGTCTAGAACTCTACTAGATGCTTCCGGGGCTTTTTTTGTTCTTATTTTTTCCTGTAACAATAATCAGGGAGTACGTCATTTTCCACTACTTGATTAAAGCAAGTTTAATATTAGAGCCAATATATACAATGTATAGTAGATGTGTTATAAGATTTTTTTTTATTTTTCTCTCTCTCTATTTCTCACCTATATATTTAATATATTTATTTTAAAATATGTGCTTTTGCATAAAAGCTAATCCTTTTTATTTTTAAAATATTTTATATAAATTTATAGTTGATTTATGGTCTAGTATTAAACTTGATCTTAATAGGTGTTTGGTAGGAGTAGTGGAGTAGGGTACTCGGTACTATTCTTTTCCTCCGCCTATGACGGATCGTAGCGCGAGTAATAAACGCGAGTGATGATTGAGGTTGCTAGTGCGCCATCGAGGCGTCGAGATTCGTGTATTGCTTGCAGCAGCAGCAATTTCCCTTTCTTTCTTTCTTGTTTTTTGTTGAAAACTTGAAATGGATGCCACCGATAGAGAGAACTCTCTCTGGTTTTTGAAATTTTCGATGTTTCGGACATAATCACATATATCAAGAAATAATTTATTAGAATACTTGAATATACGCCGAGAATGGGAATAAGTTTAATACTCATATCCTGCTGTTGGCTTTAAGACTATCCATTTCTTTTTTGCCAGAAAAGACCATCCATATTCACCATAGAGATACTAAATGATACTCGTCGAAACGATATTGTTGGGTATTGATCTCGTTACTAAGTGTTTGTTTGGAAGAGGGATTTATTTTTTAGTCCATGTCACATCGGATATACGGACACTAATTTAGAGTATTAAACGTAGACTAAAAATAAAACCTATTTCATAACCCAAGACTAATTCGCGAGACGAATCTATTGAGCCTAATTAATCCATGATTAGCCTATGTGATGCTACAGTAAACATGTGCTAATTATGAATTAATTAGGCTTAATATGTTCATCTCGTGAATTAGCCTATAGCTGTGTAATTAGTTTTATAATTAGCCTATGTTTAATACTCCAAATTAGTGTTCGTATATCTGATATGACATGGACTAGAAAATAAGTCCCTCAAACAAACACCCCCTAATTAGTGGTTATTGATAAGAAAGTCTCGCTTGTGACGGGTCAACACCTACAGTGGTAAAAGTCATTTGTAATGGGTAAAAACACACCAGACAATGATGATGACATCTGTAATGGGTAGTCATTAGTAACCATCATTTGTCATGGGCTATAATTAGAACCCGTCACTGTTGACACAAAATCCGTCACACACACGAAGACTTGAGAGATTTGCTTGTTTTAGTGCAGGTCCTATTAATTTGGGGTTCATGATATGTTAATTAGTTTGATCCTACGACTAGCAAGAATAAATAAGAAATATTAGTCCAATGGGCCAATTGGCCAAGGGGTTGATATAGTTTGGTTTGCCCAAGCTGATGTCGATGGAATTTCGGATCAATCGGCTATAACCGATAGAATTTAAATATAAGGATAAAATATTATCGGTCGAAACAAAGACATATTTGCCAATTCCCTTAACCTTATTACAATTAATCTTGATAGATCGGACTCAACCGAGACAGTATAAGATTGAAAGCAATAAAATTGAAGTTATGGGCAAATATACGTATATTTGAATGTAAGCTAATGTGTTAGAACTTATCAAAAACTTTATATGAAGCAAGTAAGCCGATATCAGTTTAAGACAAGCTAAAACATAAACTACTAGCCATCTGTAATTATTTATCACAATCTAGATAGATTAGACCTAACCAAGATAGTATTAGATTGAGAGTAACGATTACAGAAACCAGCCGAATATATTAACCTTGTAAGCTTAGCCGATACAGGAGGTTATGTTATGATAAGTAGACAGGTGAAACTCTAATGAAACGATAATTAACAACTATCGACTTAAGTAAATTTAACCAATAAATTATAACCCAGAAGATTGGACTCAACCAAGACGGTTCAAGATTAATAACAGGCTGGTTAGATTTAAGATAGCCGATTGATGTTATTCAAAGTGATCGATATATTAGATTCAGCTAAGATAGCAAAAAGCAATCTAAGATATATCAGATAAACAACGCATGCAAAGACTAAATCGGTATATTGAACCTAATCGAGGAAGTACCAATTCCGACGATACTTACTTTCTCGCCGGAGATCGAAACTAAGAACTCGCCGAAAGTAAAAGGGGTGGCGATGCGCCGAAAGTTGTATTGAACTATTGTTATCTTACAAAGACCCTGGACGTACATATTTATACCCATAGGCTAAACTAAGTCCAACTCTAACACAATCGAATCAATATAGGACTCTATCTCTAAAACAAAAAATTTTTTACAAACTCCGACTCAGACACGACTCCAATCGGCCATCAAAACAAAGGAAACTATCTGAGTCCGATTCTAACACAATTCCATCGGCACAGGACTCTATCAACAGAAAATAAAAATTAAGATACACCTTCCTTAACTCGAAAGCTTACCAAAACTTGGATAAAACTTGCCAACCGAATCTTCTAAAATCACGGCGTGAATTTCATCCATTGACTCGGTCTTGAATAACTAAAATTGCCAAATTTCTCTGTTAATAGTCACAAAGGTAAAATACGGGGAAAAATCATTTCACATAACACCACTGTCACATATGTAGATTACCGGTTAAAAAAACAAAAAATATCATCGCCTTGCTTGTTGCCATAGCATTCATATGGGCATTTGCAGTTCACAAGAATAATCATAATCACACATATTGGCATATTCAAACACACATCTAGGCATCACAAAATCAACGAGAATAGAACATAGGACAAAGGAGGGATACTTGCCGTTGACGATGAAATCCTAAAGCCGCAATTGAAAACTCGTCGAAGTAGTGATTCATTGCCGTTGCCAAGCCTTACACTAAAGAAGGGGGTCAATGCCGATGGTGTTGTGGAGGAAAGGATGCCGTCAATGGTGCTGAGGCAGTCGTCAACACTTGGTAGGCTACGGTGGAGGTGGAGGACGACGAGGAAGTGGAGCCACGACAAGGGGGTGGCTAGTGGTTGGTGGAGCTCAAGTGGATCTAGAGAAGGCGGCGACCGGTGACCTTGGGGCGAAGGGCAAAGGAGATGGCGGCTGGAGCATGGGGCCATTTAGATCCGATGTTTCCAACCACATGGAAACCGGATTTGGCACCCCGTAGCTCAGGACGATGGAGTGGTGGGCGCCGGCGACCTTAGGGTAGAGGACAAAGGAAGCAGCGGCCGAAGCTTGGGAGGCGTCTAGATCCGATGGTTCCCAACCACCTGGAGACCGGATCTGGCACCTTGGAGCTTAAGGCAGCGAAGAAGCGATCGTTTGGCAACCTTGGGACAGAGGATGAAGGAGGCAGCGGCCAGAGCTCGAGGATGGACATGCGACCGTTGACGCTTGGGGGAGGACAAGACGAGCAGACGACGACGGCGATGACCGAAGCTCAGGGTGGAGGAGACGGTCGGTTGCCGTCGCCAGCGCTTGGGGGCGGAGGCCGCTCGAGGTGGAGGAGACTAATAAGGATGACCTAGGAGTGGGAGAGGGGAGGGTGATATGTGGATAAGGTGAAATCGAAATCTTTTGGTGGGAGAGAGATGTATGATGGTCTCGGTGATTAGCCGGTACAAGATGGGTGCCCTTATCTCTGACGGTCTTATACTTTTATACCCTTCACAGATAAGGGGTCATTTGTGATGGTCTATTTATGGGCCCGTCAGAGGTGTTGTGTTGGGTGCACACATGGGCCCGTTTCAAATGACTCCTTACATGTGACGGGTCGCGTCTCACAGCCTCATCTTAAACAGGCTCTAATTAAACATGTCACAGAAATCCGTGACAAAATATTTTAGCCCATCACAGATGAGCCGATTTGATGTAGTGAGTGAACTTTCTATTTTCTTCCTCCTGCACGTAGGACTTTGATGACGTGGTTAACATTATCGCTTATTACCTATGACTGATTGTACTTGCTCGACATGAATTGTCTTTGTATTTCGCAGTTTGTTCCGATTCCTTCTTCATTTTCATTTTGCTCTGCCTTGTTGATTTTCATTGGTTTTCCTCTTCAACAAGCTTGGAATCTCTATTATGACAAATAAATTTATCCTCTTAATCTGATCTGATTAAACAAATATCGCTCTTATTTGACAAATGACAAGTGAACTACCAGAAATATGGAAAGAAAAATGCATTTCTAAAACTGTACGACTTTTAGTTGAAACATCAGATGGGAAAACGTTCAACAATCAATATAGCAAGAAAACTTGGTACGGCCGGTCGATCTTCTTGGACAATTCTGAACAGTTCAACGACGTCGACGAACGCAAGCGATGACGTATGTGTGTCAGCCCTCAGCAGTGACCTAACACATGCACGAGGTGTGTCATCGCTGATGCTCCAACCAGCACCTAGTCTGCCAATCGATCGAAAATTGTTTCCTGTAATAATTTTTTTTCGAGGTAAAAGAAGCAGCAGCGACACCGAGAGAAGCGGTGGAGTTTTTCCTGTAACAACTAGAACTACTAAGTTCTGAAATTTAGCTATTTCTAGCTGTACACTGGACAATTCGGACGGAGTTAGTAGTCGAGTGAAGCCAATTCACTGTCAATCGGACGGGACCAAGGCTGCTAATTAATGATCTTTTTTGTTTTTAGATAATTAATGGACGAGAGAATAATCGAATGGTGCGTGCTAGCGATCTATATACACTGATGGACATGTTCCTTTGCAACGATAGCAAAACAATGATGACTACGCGTGAGCTAGCTTTCCAACGAACATCTCGAGAGGAGGAAACTAGAATGTGCGTTTTGGCTAAGAAGGCGACCTGAAAGTGAAAAGGGGAAGAGGCATGCTCCGGATTATTGAGGAGCAACCAACCCATTTTTTTTCATGTTAGTTAAGGGCCTACCTAACACAAGGCGCCATCTTTGTGTGTGACCGCGCGCATCTGGTAGGCAAGTGTTGACTGTGTTGTAACCATCAAACTTTTGTTGATTTCAACAAATACCCATTTAAAAATTGATTGTTTGAGAGCTGAGACATAAAAAATATCCATAAACTAATTACATATGGTATGGAAGGGGCTCAAGGCGCGTGCTTTGGGTTTGGCGTCTTCCCGGCCATTATGTTTATCGTCATAGTTCACATCATTATAGATTTGGCACCGTTGACTAGGTGCAAATTTTTCGTCAACACGAATTTGACACACCTGATAGAACACGAATTTTGTACCAACATGTCTGAAGAGAAAGTCGATGTCAAGATCCTGGTCACAATGAAAAATTTGACGGAGGAACAGAGACAACAGATAGAGCAATCAGTGGCTGATTTTAAAAGCGTTGCCTTCAATCTTTCGTCATGACGTAGTAGGGTCCGATTAAGAAGACTCAATTCCCCAAACCGATGGTTGAAACACTTCAAGATACAGTTGATGAAACAGTTCATCGTGCCTTGTTCGATCAATCTGGAGTTTTGATGAATACATTGCAGAATTTGATCAACAAAACAGTTGATAAATCAATTGCTCAAGGAATTCTGCTCAGGGGCAACCATATCAATATCGGCTAGAAGAACCTCATCAGTATCGGCATGGTGAAGAATATGAGTATATGCGAAGAACAGTACCACGTCAGTATGACAAAGAACAACAACAACAGGAGAATAATGATTTGGCCGATAGAATTATTAAGATAATATGGGAACAATTTGGAATCAGACCTAGAGCATATCCACATGTATCGGCAGCCATATCCTGAATGGTTCGATAGAGTTCCACTTCCACGCCGATACAAGATTTCAGACTTTTTCAAGTTTTAAGGGCAGGACAATATATCTACAATTGAACACATAAGTTGATTCATGGCTCAATGTGGGGAGGCATCGGTTGAGGAAGCTCTGAAAGTTAGATTTTTTTTATTGTTTTTGACTAGATCGGTTTTCATATGGTTTTCATCATTACCATCAAATTCTGTAAGAGGATGGACCGATCTTGAGAAACAATTTCATGAATATTTCTTTGCTGCAATTGATGAGATGAAACTTTTAGACTAAATATCAGTTGAGCAGCAAGAAGGAGAATCGACTATGGAATATATTCAAAGATTTCGTAATGTCCGCAGCCAATGTTATAGTTTGAACCTAAGTGATGAGCAATTAGCAGATCTTGCATTTCAAGTATTGTCAGCACCTATCAAGGATAGATTCTTTTGCCACGAGTTTAACAGTCTGGCTCATCTAGTACAGAAGGTATCTGTTAACAGCAAAATTTGGCAAGGGAACGAAAGGATGAAAATAGATTCGAAGCGGATTTGGATGAGATAGGGTTGTTTTCAAAAACAGAGCAGCGCATCGGCTGGAAGCTGTATCGGCCAATACAGAATTGGACTCAGTTAGCCGATACAGGTATTGCGAGTTCATATCGAACTCAAAAGAAGATATGAAGATATTGCCAAACAAGGATTGAGTCCAGAAGAGACAATTGTATCTATTAATTAGGAATAAAAGTTAGATGTTTCCTTTAAAGAATTCATGGCAAGAGTCCGCTTAGGGATTTATTTGTTTATTTTGTAATTAGGCAAGTTTGAGTCATGTTCGAAATGGACAAGGTTTGTATATTCGGGAATAAATATATGCCCAGGATTTCGTAAAAAAGAATGACAATTCAATACATATTCTCAGCGCATCGCTACCTTTTACTTTCACTTTTCGATGAGTTCTTGTTTCGAGTTAGGCTGCATCGGTTTTGATTTCCAGTAAGAGGTATGGTTTGTCACATCGGTTTTTATCAGCGGATTAGGGCATTGTCTTAGATGTTTTAATCTATCTTATACAATTGCTGGCTATCATATATTTTAGCTAATCTAACTTGATGGCTCAATTTACTTGTATCAGCCAAACTCTTTTTGGGGTATTGCTGGTATTGGCTAAGTCGTGTCATCGGTTTAGATTAGCTAAGGTATCCACCAACTTGAAAATTAGTCGAAGGCTTGATTGTTTAGACTTTATGCTTCTTTTCATATTTAGTGCTGTATAAATTGGGTTTGACCTACTAAGTTGGGTTGAGAATCATAAAAGCTAACCTGCTCATTGATTGCCAGTAAGGGTAGAATCGGGGTTTCAACCGATCTTACCTGATATAACTATTTTGCATTTAAGTTTACATGGTTTAATCTGCTTAATATGTTATATCTATCATCTTATACAAGTATATCAATTCTTTAAATATATTAAGCCTGTTTCAAACCTCATGCTGCCATCGGTTAGGTCTGATTCGTCGAGATTGAAACTTGTTTAGTATATTTGATCAAGATTGATATTCTTTTATAAGGCTGTTTAGGAGTTCTAGCTGATACGTTACCTGAATTGCTCTAAAACATCTTATCGGCTATGATATAAGTTAATGTAATTATTGATTTATCTGATCTTGGTTATAAGCAATTAATAATGTCTCGGTTGGGTCCGATCTATCATAATTGCTTGCATCTAAGAAAAGGATGAAATTAGTAATTATCTGTTATTTGTCTCTACAGCCGATCATGATTGTTTTGGGTCTAATCTACAACATCTACCCATCGGCTAGTTATTTAGGTTATATAATTGTATGACAATTGACTTTAATAGATATTAGTCTCATGCTGCATCAATTGGATTTGACCTATATGATTGATTCTGATAAGAAAAAATTGTTTATGATTATATTTAGCCTAAATCTAGTCTATGAGTAGCATCTTCTACCTTATAGCCAATTCAACTTGTTTGCATCGGCTAGGTCTCTACGATACGTCATCGGCCCACCAGCCGATCGGTTATCGTTTACTAACATTGTTTTCTTGTATATCTTGTTGGTTGCAGGATCAAACCAACTGGCACGCCCTGAACCTGAAAGCAAGATTTAGACCTGCACTGGAGATAAACAGAACTCTCAAGCCATCGTGTTTTCTCATCAACAGTATCAGCTTATGAGAGCCGATGGCAAGAAGCAAAGGAGGATCAATTTTGGAGTTATCAAGACCAAAAAGAAAATAATTTTGAAGCATATGTTCTCATACTCCAAAATTGGGGGGAACGTGTTAACACTAAAATTTGGTAAGATTCTTTAGTGGGTACGGTTAAGAAAAGAGCACGGTCAGCCGATGGAAAACTTATCCAGAAAAGACCGAGTTCGAGAAGGAGTTATGAAGACTACGACATAGCAGCTTAAGTTTATCTATTAATTAGGCAAGTTTTGTCTTTAGGGAAGTTTGTGTCGTGTCCGATGAGGACTGTATGTTTTTCTTTTCATCTTTAAGAAAGTTTATGTCCTGTCCAATTAGGACTCATATCAGCCTATGGGTATAAATATGTACACCCAAGGTCCCTGTAACTTATCTCTCGATCAATACAACTATTCCCGATGCATCGCCATCCTCTTTTCGGAGGTTTTTACTACCGGCAAAACTTGGCACCTGACGCGGGGCTGCATCAGCTTTGACCTCTGGTGAAGGGGTAAGTCCTAAGTTCCGCCGGCCCTGGCAATTGTATCAGCTATATTGGTGTCGTTCAAGATTATATCGCTTCAATCTCTTGGATTGCTCTGGTTCAGTTGGTATCTTTGCTTACTTGATATCTCGATTCTATCTTTGATTGCATTGTGTTTAGAGATGGATAAGTATAGTTGGGACTGTCTCGGTTAGGTCTGATCTTCTGGCTTAGTCAATATATCACTACAATTACAATATTGATTTAGATAGGTTCATTATATCCATCATATTAGACATATTTATCGACTCATTGAGTATTAGATTATTATATATAATCTCGTGATGCATCGATTAGGTTCGACCTACTAGATTGTTGTTGATAATCTAAATCTTGTTAAGCCGATAGATTCATGCTACTGTTTTATTGGAGTGTTACCTGATCTTATCTGATGTGTTAAATTTTCATTTGATGGTTTTACTGTCTTAATCAAATTTAATGCATGACAATTTTGATCGGTGTCATATCGGCTTGCTTAAATCTATAAGGCAATTATCAACCTTATGCTGCATCGATTGAGTTCGACCTATGGGGTTGTGGTTGTAAGTTAGATTTATTTAAGTGAGTAGGCATCAACCATTGTTTCATCAAGGTTTCAGTTGATGAATTATCTAAATGTTGCATCGGCTTATAAGGATTATATATAAGTTGGTTTTAGCCGATTGCAGCAAAGGTTTCATTGATTACTTAATCATTTGGATTTAATAACATCGAACTTCTAGCTGATGTAGGTTTTAACCATCGAGCCTATATCTAATATTCTATATCAATATCGGTCGATTGGTGTGTTGGATATTTGCTTCATTATATTTATATCAGCTAACCGGTTCATTGGATATCTACTTTATCACATTTATAGCGATCGATTGGTTTATTATCTTGTTGTATTATCATCAGCTTATTGTCTTTATATCATTGTTTATCCAAGTGTCAGAATCCACATCGGAATATAGCCGATTGATCAAAACCCTATCAACATCGGCTAATATCTTTACGTCAGTTTATTGGTCGATCGACTTTTTGGTCATCAACATATTTATCCATCTTGTGAGTTGTAAGATTAAACTAACTGGTACTCCTGCATCTCATTAATATTTTAGGACCTACACTAGAGTTAAGTAGATCTTCTAGGCCATTGTGTTTGTCGACATAATTCATGTCAGCACAGATTTGGCACCATCGGCCGAGCGTAGATTTTTCGTCAACAAGCGGTAATTGAGAGAGAGCGCAAGCGACATGTGTCCAGGATCACCAATCTTGAAGAGGGGGATACTAACACGAAGTTTTTTCATCTTAAAAGTGAATGCTCGGAAAAGAAAAAAACTTCATCCAAAGATCTAGGAATGGGCAAGAATGGAAGATGAAGCACGACGATAGAGTGGGCATCATAAACACTCATTTTTCTTCAATTTTGGCAGCCACATGTCCTTGTACACTGGATTTTGACTTGGACTATATCCAAATTGATGCACCTAACTTGTCGGGCATTGTCTCCCATAACAGAAGATGAGGTTAAAAGGGCCTTAGACCAACTACCCTCGGATAAGGCATCGGGCTCAAATGGTTTCATGGGAGCCTTCTACAAGGCTTTCTAGGAAATTGTGAAGCTTGAAATCATGGCGGTCGTCCTATCATTCATGAATCAACGGAGCAATAGTCTAGCGCTGCTTAACACGACAAACGTCATCCTAATCCCCAAAAAGGAAGGGGCCGATAGCATCACCGACTTGAGGCCTCTTAGCCTAATCCATGGTCTAGGTAAATTGATCCTCCAAGATACTAGCTCTACGCTTGCAGCCGTATGTGAATAGCCTCATCAATCACGCACAGAGTGCCTTTATAAAAAAGAGAAACATTCACAATAACTATGTAAATCCAAAATCTGGGTAGAGGGTTCCATTAGACGAACACGCTTACTCTGTTGCTCAAGTTGGATATAACAAAAGCCTTCAATAGCGTAAGATGGGACTATCTCCTCGATCTTCTGGAAAACAAAGGCTTCCCCACGAGATGGAGAAACTGGATCTCCAACATCTTGCAGACCTCCTACACTCAAGTCCTTCTTAATGGCTCACCAAGGTGTTCGATTAAGTACAAAACTGGTCTGAGACAATGCGACCCGTTGTCCCCCCTTCTCGTCCTCTTAGCCATTGACCCCTGCACCAGCTCCTCGAGAACGCAATGAAACATGGTTACCTTACCCCACTCAACGGGAGACCAACACGTTTAAGCACATTTATCTACACAAACGATGTTGCGCTTACGGCCGACGTCACACAACATGGGCCATCTGGCCCACATCCTACACTTTTTGGGAGATCTCGGGTCTCCACAACAACTCAGCAAAAAGTTAGATCGTGCCTGTCGAAACCTGATTTCGGCAATAAGAAAAGGGGTAGTGCACAAGTGCCAAACACGATGGGTTAGTAGACAAAGGAATTTAGACAGGTTCAGGCCTTCTATAAAGAAGTAATATCCTACTCCTGTTTCGGGGATTGTATCCACCGAGTTATGTATTGATCTCATGATCAAGTTGTGTATAAAGAAAAACTTGACTAATTGCTATTACCTCTCTCCCCTCAAGGGATGTCCTGCCCTCTTTATATAGGTTCAGAGGGCAGGCTCACAAGTCGAAGACCGAACCACATATGGTACAGGACTCCTAAGCATTATCCATAATACTCCTGACTTAGGACTATAAGCCGTTCCTTAATACACAAGGTAACATAATACTTAAGTCCTAAGACTATTACATGATCTTCATCTATAACCTATCCCCTATAATCAGTTGGATAAGCTAGCCGTGTGGGTATATGGTACCCACAATCTCCACAGTAACCCCTGAGACCTTCACAGTCGACGAGATAACTTTACCTCAAACCAAACTAATCCATAGCCGAGTGCCTCCATCATCTCTGCCTAGGTCTCCCGAGTACTTTAATCAATCCAATAAGAAGGCTGTGAAGGGTTAAAAAGTCATAAAAAATATACTTAGGTGCATCGACTAGATGCACCTAATTAGGTGTAGCCCCCGACTATGTGTTTAGTTAAACAAACTAAGCATATAGTCAAGAACTTGAACAATCTCACCCATCCGAGTGATGTTATATAAATAAATGCTTAGCCAAAGCCAAAAGCAGTCATAAAAATCATATAGCACATAACCTTATAAACAAGGCACGGTGCATAATGACCCTGAGTAATAACATCATATTATGCTCAGGAATATATAGCGTTTGTGGTATAAAATCCGAGTTAATAAAACCCATAAATAGATTTGCCAACCGCCTGAATAATATGACCAAAATATAATCAGCCTAAGCCATAATATTAGTCTTAATCAAAAAAGCATACCAAGGTGGCAAAATAGCATTGATATAATCAATTGTTTTGTAAAAACCAAACAGCTCCAATAACTTATGGAAAAGTTGTCAAGATAGGTATTAAAAACTTTACTGTTTGTCACCTCCCAAATTGTATCGTACCAACTCTAAAAGAAGTTGTGCAACTGCTATATGAAAGGATTTTAAAGGTATTGGGCAATAAAGCACGTGCATATTGCCAAGGCAAATTTGCTTAAATCCCTAGAGACACGTGTCAAGCCATACCTGAGACATGGGCTGTAAGCTTCCCATGGGTTTCGGCCCAAACAAGGGAAAACCTACCGATACCCTAATAAAATAACCACTGAAGCGCCGTCATCTTCCCCGTCGCTTCAACTCCTAAAAAATTCCCCTTTCATGCTCCTGTTCACAAGCACTTCCGCAAAAACCTAGAACACGAAATCTGCCAAATCCATTCATCCAGCCACTCTACATCTCATCAAAATTCGCTGCGCTCATCCTGTTCTTCCCATCTTCTCCAAAAACCCTAGCCTCCAACTCTAAACTCGATCCTCCCCAAATCTTACTCATGGCAAAAGAGAGAGAAATCTCCTTCGACCAATGGGCAACTTCTGATGTAAAGGAATCGACGTTAAAGGAAATGGTGAAGGATAGAGTCCTCCCAGCAAAAGAGATCATTGGCTGGCGTCCGGCATACGGCGAGGAATTCCCATCTCCAGACACTGGTGAGATTGTTGTCTTCACCCACTTCTTTTACCGTGGATTTGTTTTGTCAACCTCTGAATTCTTTCGTGGTATTCTTGATTACTACGGCATCAAAATTTATCATCTAAACCCAAACTCTGTACTACACACTGCCATCTTTATCCATATTTGCGAAGCCTTTCTCGGAATCCATCCCCACTTCAATCTTTTTCGCCGCATGTTTTCTCTCAAAGCCCATCCGACCAAAGACAACCCTTGTGTTGTCGGCGGTGCGGGATTCCAACTCCGCGGTACTCTTCGCAAAGACTACTTTCCTCTTCCTTTGAAAACCTCCAATAAGGGTTGGCACACAAACTGGTTCTATATTTCCAACACTGCTCCCAGCTTACCCGACTTTATCGGCCTTCCACCAATCCAACGGGCCAACTGGAATGCCTTACCCGAGGGTCAAGACTGGATAGAAGCAAATAATCTTCTGGCAAAAATTCTCGAAATGAAGAATAAGAGACTCCAAGGAGAACAGATCACTCAGCACTTCATCAAATCCCGACTGGCCCCCATCAAAGAAATATCCAAGCCAGCCTTTGAATATGAAGAACAGAATGACCTCAACCAAGAAGATCGAGAGTCATTAAACTTTCAAGTCTTGTGCTCTTGCATGTACAAAATCTTCTCCACCGGGATTGTAGTCGACTATAACAACAAACTGCCAATTCTTCCTTACAATATTCATCGACCACCTCCTTCGGTATGCAAACTCTGTAACTTTAATGACTTTTATCTCACCATACTCATCAATGTCTCTTAAAAAGGATATTGTTTGCAGGCAAATGTTCTGATCATCTCTCGACCATACAAGGTATATTATGATGATGTGCCAGCCCAGCCAACTGTCAAGAAACTGACTGGTGGCCCAAAGATCAAACCCCAAACGAAAAACAAGAAAGCCGCAGCTACAGTCGAAGAAACCAGCAAATGTGCGAGCAAGAAGAGAAAATTAATCATTGATAACTCGGACAAAGAATCTGACGAAGTCCAAACTCCTAAAGTGAATATTAGCTCACCTAGGCCATCCACCAGATCCGCTCCAAAAATCAGAAAATCCAACAGGTATCCTTCGCATAACTTGTATTGTCTTCTTATTGAAAACTCATTTAACTCCATTCTGAATACCATGTATCATCTTCTTTTGAAAACCTCAAGACATAGATCCCACCGGCCAGACGGAAAAACCAACTCCAGCCGCAAGATCAAAAAACCAAGAGACCACAGATCAAGAGTCCCAGAATCCACTCCCAAGTGAGACAACTCCTAGCCAGGAGCCCCTGACTGTCAATCAAGATCCCCCAACTGGAAACTAGTCGGGTTCTTTTGAACAAATATCACCTCAAGGACCCCCGACTGGAAACCAGTCGGACAGGGAAAAGCAAGTTCCCGTCAGCCAAGGAACATCAGTTGAAAATCCGCCATCAACTACTGAAGAAATCAACAAGGATCAAGCAACTAGGGATGCTGCCACTCTAGAAGACCATCTAGAAGCGACAACAGGTAAATCAGCCAATCATTAAATCTTCATCTTGTACACGCTTCCTGAGTGCTATCATCCTCACCCTCTTTAGGACAAACGACTAAAGAGGATGAAGAGATCCTTCGGCTAAAATCAACTGAAAACTCATTGCCTCCAGTCAAGATCGAGTGGCGTGATGCAGAAGGAAAAAAACAAGGCATCGTACTCAACAAGCAAAAAGAAACTGAAGAACGAGATCTGCTTGTTGCCAGCCTTAATGAAGCCACTCGACTGATGAACGTGAGAAGAAACCCCTCATACCTCAATTACTAATTCTCATATAATCAACTGACTTACTTTTTGTGATGCAGAGAATATACCGTCGCTCCCAGGCCAAATTTGATACCTTGGAAAAGCTTGCTCCTCATGTTAATTCCTTAGAGAATATCCAACAAGAGCTCAAAGAAACCAAGGAGGGAACCATAGCTAGAGAGACTATCTTGCGAGAAGAAATCAGCAAGCTACGAGATATGAATTTAGAACTTCGTGGTTCAATTGGAGGTAAGAAAAATTAACTCATCTGCTCTTGATTAATCCATTCAGCTCCATTAACTCTATGTCTTCATGTTCTAGCCAACTTATCCGAGATTGAATCCCTCAAGGCTCAATTAAAAAAACAGAAAATGATAACGCCAAGCTTGAAACAGACAAAGCTAAAGCTATAGCAAAGCTTGAAGGTAACCTCATAGAACTCATATTTCTTGATTCGACTTGTCTTGGTCATCAGTATAATCTGAATATTGTCAATCTTACAGCCAACAAGATAAAATCACATGCTCAGTTCGAAGTCTTTGCTGAAAAGGTCCAAAGGGCTGAGAGAATTAGAGATGATATTGCTAATGCAGCCACTCCAATCCTGACAGCAATCTATCAGAACGGCCTTGAAACAAGTGCTGAGGATGCACTTGAAATATTTGACAAACTCAGGATAGCTCCTAAAAAATATCTGAATAACATCACTGATGCTGCTACCATGAGTGCGAGTCAAACTCTGGCGATGACGAAGTCACTCTATCCCTGAGTAGATATAAATTCTATAGGAGATGGCTTTGCAGACGACACTTCTGATGAGCAAGCCTTAGAACTGATAAATGAAGCTCAGGAGTTTGCCAAGAAGATAGCTGTTGACGTAGTTGAAAACTTCTAGGGATAGACGCTTGATGTAAAAAACTCTTGTCATCTAACTTGTAATTTATCAGTTTATTTATGCATATGCCCTGATTTGAATCTTGCGTTTAATTTCTTAAAAATTTTCGTCCGACTATCACCAAGCCTAAAACTTGATTAAGCCATCAAAAAATTTTCTGTCCTTATTCACTTGACTCAAATCAGAACAAAAAATGATGATAAACCAAATATAAATAAGTTATTTTCAATAAAAACTTCAAACTTTATTGATACGCATAGCCCCCGACTGACAACTCAAGAAGGCAACTTACTTGAAGTCGGCAGTCCAGAATGACATAATACAGAAAATTGAAGTTAAGTATAATATCAACGAAGGTGTTCAATATTCTATGAATTCTCCACAATTGACCCATCTTCTCGCTTTAGACGATACGCTCCTAGCCGAGTGACTTCAACAATTATGAAAGGTCCTTCTCATAATGGAGATAATTTGTGTCTATCCTTCGACGTCTGAATCTTCCTCAGAACCATATTACCAACAATAAACGCTCGTGATCAAACATTACGATTATGATAATGCCGAAGTCCTTGGAGATACCTCGTCGACTGAACAAGTGCAGCTTCACGAGCTTCTTCTAGTCGGGTCAAGTCATCAGCACGATCTTGATCATAACGCTCATCATTGAAATTACGACTCAAAGAGATTCAAATTCCATCTCACTCGGTAACATGGCTTCAGCCCCATAAACTAAAAAGAAAGGTGACTGACCCGTAACCCGACTGGGCGTAGTCCATAATGACCACAAAACTAAAGGCAACTCTTGAACCCATCTGCCAGCATAAGGGGCGCAATCTATCAAAGACTCGGGCCTTAATACCCTGAAGAATCATACCATTAGCACGTTCGACCTGTCCATTGCTTCTAGGATGTGCTACTGACGCATAACAAATCTTGATTCCAAAATCTTCACAAAATTCTTTAAAAACTCCTCCAGTTAACTGAGTCCCATTGTCAGTAATAATCCTGTTTGGAACACCGAACCAATGCGCAATATTTAGGACAAAATCTCGTGCCTTATCTGCAATGATCGTAGCAACCGATCTAGCTTCAATCCACTTAGAAAACTTGTCAATTGCAACGAACAGATGTTTAAAACCTCCTGGAGCCTTTTTGAAAGGACCAACCATATCCAGACCCCAAACTACAAAGGGCCATGAAAGTGGAATGGTTTGCAACTCTTGGGCTGGAACATGACTTTGTCGAGCTAAAAATTGACAACCTTCATAGGTTCGAACCACTTTATCCGCATCGGTAACCGCTGTGAGCTAGAAAAAACCTTGCCGATAAGCTTTACCCACCAAGGTACGTGTTGCAGCATGACTGCCACAAATTCCCGAGTAATATGCTGCAACAATTGTCGACCTTCCTCAGGTGTAACATATCTTAACAAAACTCCAAACGGGCTTCTCTTGTATAACTCCGAAGCAACCATGACATAATTCTGACTACAGCATCAGACTCGCTCTGTGTCATCTCGATTTTCGGGTAACACCTGCCGAGTCAGAAAATTGATAAAGGTTGTCCTCCAGTTAGCATTAAGCATAGAAACCTTGTTTGTAACCTCCTCTTCAGTGGCTTGCTTTTTAGCAATAGTCGGCTCGTGGAGATGCTCTACAGAAACATCTGTCAGAGTAGCCTCTCGTCTGGAGCCGAACTGAGGTAGCTGATTTGCCGCTTCGTTGTTATGTCTTAAGACATGTGATAACTCCAAGCCATCAAACTTGTCTTCTAGCTTACGAACTTCTTGACGATAAGCAGCCATATTATTGTTTAAGCAAGACCAATCCTTCATCACCTGATTTACCACCAACTAGGAATCTCCTCGTACAATCATACGCCCTATATCGAGAGATACAGCAAGTCGTAGTCCGTGAAGTAAAGCTTCATACTCATCCACATTGTGTGAAGCCGCAAAATGTATCTGAAGAACATACTGCAGTCTTTCGCCAGTCGGGGAGATTAAGACAACTTCAGCTCTCGTAACAGTAACTCGCTTAGACCCATTAAAATACATAGTCCAGTATTGCAGTTCCTCCCTAGGTACATCTCCTTGGCACTTGGTCCACTCGGCCACGAAATCGGCCAGGATCTGGGACTTAATAGATGTCCTTGCTTTGAAAGTAATATCTAATGGCATCAATTCCAAAGCCCACTTCGCAATATGTGTGGACCCCCGTTTTCGAAACAGGAATCCTTCGTGTAAACTGTACCATTTCCCTGGATCAAGTAGTCTGGTACACACGAACTCATAGTCGAAATACAAAATGCGCATACACGAGCGTTTAGTATGAATTATTACAACAATAGGCCCGAAGGCAATAGTCTTAGAACAGGGGACCAAACGGTCCGGAATACATCCAAAAGCAGAAATAGATAAGGCAGCGAATTGAAGGCGGCGGCAACGCCATTGCCACAGGCAACGACCGTAACTAAGACCTACAGAGCGCCAGCGTCATCGGCAACCTCCTGGTAGTAGGCGTAAGGATCCTCTAAAGCGTCATCTTCGATTTCTGATGGAGTTGTAAATTGCAAGGGTGAGTACCAACCGTACTCAGCAAGCCACCACAACAATAATGCATATGATAGAGGGTATTTCAAGGAATGGCTTTCGGTTCTTTTGCGTAAAGCAGGTTTTGGAAATCTTTTCACAAGCCTAAGACCTAGCACAGACTGATCAAGTTTTAATACCATAGTTCATTAATCAATGATGGTTCTGTCCACCATCCATTGTGATCCCAAGGATAGCTTCCCGCCATTGGGTCGTCATGGTTTTCTAGGGTCTACCCCTTCTCGCTTCCCGAGAAGTGGATCCACCAGCATAAAAATCATCATGCAATATCCCATCCCAATCAGTTTAAGAATTTAGAGTCTAGCCAAGTGTAATGCACGTCCCGGTGCTCAATAACCGCGAGCACAGCTATTCAAATAGATTTGATTTACTCACACTGCAGTGGATGTACACTTTACCCATACTCCGCGACTGCCCAACGCATGAGCCTCGTCCCAACACATGGGACACGTCACGGCAAAGCATTTCAATAACCTCACATTGGCAATACCCGCTCCAGGAACTTGCATCCTCATGTACTCTAGGCGTCACAAGTTTCTAGCAGTGAGAGGAGTTCTAGCGCTCCCGAGGAGGGAAGACTTACACATGCATTAAGTTATGATTAAGTTTAGGTTTACACATGGTGGTCCTACCAATGGCGACCCCACCGTAGGCCCCTGCCTCTCATACACATCAAAAAGACCACTATGCATGGATACTGCCTCCGCTCGGCTATTTACTCCGCTAGGTCTATATCCATTCGAGAAGTATGGTTGTACGAGGGTCGTTCATGCTTAGCTTCATGGCTCGGTTCTTAACTGACCAGGGTCGGCACTTGCCTTTACCGGACACCACCCAAGTCTTCTAGCCGCCCCAGTCGAAAACAATTGTTTAGTTTTATTTTTTCTTTCACAAACTATGTCATCAATGTCATGGCAATGTGGCGCTCATGTCTCCATATGCCGCATCTCAACCACCTTCCCAAAGGTAGTTGTCCGAGCATAAAGCATTTTGATAAATATGAATATGCATGATTCTAAAGAAGCATGGCTAAGCATTGACAAGTATCAACTAAAAATACACGATATTATGCATAACAAAGATTTGCATGGATAATCAATAACAAAGGCATGGCATATAACAAGGTAGGGCATTCACATATATTCATATAGCATGCAAACTTTATTTTAAATCCAAAATAAGTTTGCAAATTTGTTCAACATGTTCAAGGTTTAGTGATGACTTGCCTTGCTCAAAGTCTTGCTGGTCTTGATCCTCGTTCGGAGTCGCAACTCCCTCCGAATCTAGAATTACGTGTGAAAGAAATCAATTTGAACTCAATTAGAATTCAAGTAAAATCCAATAAAATTCCAATAGAAAAAGGATCGAGCGCGAGCGTCGAATTTCATTATCGATTCTATTATTTATGAAAAATAAAATCCTGATTTTAATCTATCTTGTCCTAAAATATTGGCGTTAATCGATTAAAGTATTAACTCATTTTAATTTACGTGATTCCGAATAAATTCGCTCTCTAATTAGACTCTTATAATAATTAGCCCGCACTATAATTAGATTTCGATAATAATTAACCCTAATAAATAAATGACCAAATAACCTCAATGAATAACTAAGTAGATAAATAGATTAATGAGTAAAAACTAAATAGGTAACTAACTAAATAAATATCTAATAAATAACCAATTAAGCAGATAACCGCGATTTATTTTATAGGAATTTCAAAAATAACCGACGATTAATTTTTCAACTATTATATATGTATATACTTAAATTTAATTTTTCTCCCGATTTTCCTAAACTTTCTCTTTTCTTTTCTTTTTTTATTTTACTTTTTCCCTTTTTCTTTTCCTTTCCTTTTTCTTTTCTTCTCTTTTCCCTTTCTTTTCTTTTCCTCTCTGCCTCTCTCTTTTCTCTCCTCTCTGCCTTTCTCTCTCGGCCTTTCTCTTTTCTCTCTTCCCTCTCAATTGACTTCTCTCTTCGCAGGCGGCGGCGGCACGGCGGAAGGAAGGAGAGAAAAGGGGGGTGGACTCACCGGCGACGGCGAGGCGGCGCAAGGCGGCGGAGGCGGCAGCGACCGCGCCGAGCCCGGCGAAGAGGGAGGAGGAGAAGGGGGAGCACGGGGAAGGAAGGGGGAGGGGGATTGAGGGCGGTGCGGGGAGGAAGGGGAGGGGCCGGGGGTTCTTATAGGGGCGGGGAGGGGCGCGGAGGCCGGCGCGCGGTGACGCAACGCGGCAGCGGCGCATGGCACGAAGGGATGCGATGCAGCGGCAGAGGGGAGGGCGGAGACGGGACGGCGAGCGGCGTGGCAGAGGCGTCGACGCGGGGCGCGAGGGCGAGGGGACGGGTGACGGTGACGCTCGCGTCGCGGGGCTCTAGGCGGCGACGGCTCAGGGCTCAAGGGGGGCGCGGCGGCCGGCGCGGTGAGGTGACAGAGACGGCGACGCGCGCGGGCGCGGGGCGCGAGGGCGCGGCGCACGGCAGTGGCAGAGGAGATGGCTAGGGCTCGGATCGAGCACCTAGCGGGCAATGAATAGTGTCTTTTTCGATTTTTGCAAATTTGGCTGATTTTCCTATTTAAAATTTGTCCAAAAATTCATATTTCCACACAAATGAACTTTGCTCAATATTTGCATTCTTCCACCTTAAAGTTTCACCCAAGATTTTATATCATTCATATTTTATATCTATATACATTATATATATTTATGTATGTAGATACACACACACACACACACACACACACACACACAATTTCCTATTTTAATGTGTAAATTGTACTATCCAAATAAATTCATGACATTTATGTAGAATATTTTATTTACTACTAATTTTGCCCAAAACTTATTTCAATTTATATCTTTAATTATTTATTTAGCCACTTTTCCTTTTTAGGGTTTGTACTTAATTAATTTTGATTAATTAAACTCTGCAAGTAAAGATCCAAATAAAAGGGCGATTAAATTCGGCATGATGCAATTTGATTTAAAAGTTTTTTGAAATCACGCGTTTTAGGGTTTCGTTTTCGCCGGTCAAATTTTCAGGGCGTTACAAACCTACCCCCTTAAATAAATCTCGTCCCGAGATTTCTTACCGGTTGTCGAACAGGTGCGGGTATTCGGTCTTTAAGAACTCCTCGCTTTCCCAGGTAGCTTCCTCCTCCGTGTGGTTACTCCATTGTACTTTGTACATATGCCATACCTTGGTCCGGGTCCTTTTCTCAGCCTCACCCAGTATCTTTACCGGGTGCTCCGGATATGTGAGATCACTACTGATGTGGATTTCTCCCAACGGGGCTTGCTCTTCTGGTACCCTCAGACACTTTTTCAGTTGAGACACATGGAAGACCGGATGTACATCGGAGATGTTCTCCGGTAGTTGTAACTGATAGGCAACTTCTCATCGTCTGGCAATTATTTGAAAGTTTCCCACATATCTTGGTGCAAGCTTCCCTTTAACCTTAAACCTTTTGGTGCCCCTCAGCGGAGAGACCTTCAGATATACGTAATCTCCTACATTGAATTCCAAATCTCTTCTCTGCGTGTCCGCATAGCTCTTTTGTCAAGATTGTGCCACCTTCAGATGGTCACGAATCAGACGAACCTTTTCTTCGACTTCCTTGATTATATCGGGTCCAAATACGGCTCGTTCACCAGTCTCAGTCCACATTAGTGGAGTATGGCATCGTCGACCAAATAAGGCCTCATTCGGTGACATCTTCAGACTAGCTTGGTAACTGTTGTTATAGGAAAACTCAGCGTAAGGTAGGCATTCTCCCAGTCCTTAGTGAAATCCAATGCACACGCTCTCAACATGTTCTCCAGGACTTGATTTGTCCTCTCTGTCTAGCCATCGGTTTGTGGGTGGTATGCCGTGCTAAAGGCGAGGTAACTTCCGAGTGCCTCGTGTACTTTTCCCTAGAAATGTGAGGTAAACTGGGTCCCACGATCGGATAAAATCCTCTTAGGTACGCCGTGGAGGCATACAATCCTAGACATGTATAGCTCAGCTAATTTGGCACCACTGTAACTGGTTTTGACAGGAATGAACCTTGCAATCTTGGTGAGTCGGTCCACGATCACCCAGATGGAATCGTACCCAGCTGCAGTCTTAGGCAATCCAACAATAAAATCGATGCCTATCTCATCCCATTTCCACTCTGGAATCTTAAGGGGTTGCAGCAAGCCCGCTGGTCGTTGATGCTCGGCTTTTACCTTCTGACATACATCGCAAAGTGCTACGTATTCGGCTACATCCTGCTTCATGTTGGGCCACCAATATTCCTCTTTTAGGTCTTGGTACATCTTCGTGCTCCCTGGGTGTAGTGAATAGGCAGACTTGTGGGCTTCCTTAAGGATTAATCTTCTCAGACCGCCTCACTCTGGTACACAAATCCTCTCCTTATACCATACAATTCCTTTCTCGTTGATCGAGAATTCCTTTGCACGTCCTGCGGCCATGCGCTCCTTTACTTCTCGAATTTCTTCATTATCTTTCTGAGCCTCCTCTATCTGCGTTCTCAAAAGAGGTTGAATCTCTAGGGCGTTCATTTCGCCATGAGGGACTAAATGCAGGTTAAATCGGGCCATCTCTTCCTACAGCTCAGTAGCCATATCTTCAAGTCTCAAATGGTTGCAATGGCTTTTGCGACTCAGTGCGTTAGCCACGACATTTGCCTTTCCGGGGTGATAATGAATCTCCCGATCATAATCCTTGATCAATTCCAACCACCGTCTTTGTCTTAGGTTGAGATCGGGCTGAGTGAAGATGTACTTCAGGCTCTTGTGATCGGTGTAGATGTCGCAATGGTTCTCAATAAGGTAATGTCTCCACATCTTTAATACATGGACTACTGCTGCCAACTCAAGGTCGTGGGTAGGGTAGTTTTCCTCATGAGGTCGCAGCTGTCATGAGACATATGACACAACTTTCCTTTCTTGCATTAATACACCTCCCAGTCCTTGCCTTGACGCATCACTATATACTACAAAGTCCTTCCGGTTGTCGGGCAGAACTAGAATAGGTGCGGAGGTCAGTTTTTCCTTGAGCTGCTCGAAACTTTTCTGACACTGATCTGACCATGTGAATTCTTTTTCCTTCTTTAACAGCTGAGTCATGGGTCTGGATATTTTAGAGAATCCTTCTATAAACCTCCAGTAGTATCCGGCTAATTTTGTTCTACCTCATGCTTACATCTGAATTTTAGCACTATGTTTATTAAAGAATTCAACTGCACCTATAAATCTCCATCATCTATAAAGGCCATCTCGTAGTTTACCTCTATACAGGATTCAAGATTCACATGCAACTGCTGAAGGTTTTTAGCTACGAGATGGCCTTTATAGATGGCCAGGTATAATCCCAAGGTTCTATATTATGCTTCATTTGGTTACCATAAAACCGAGCTAAATAATGTTTCAGTGACTATATAAGTGCACTTATTGTTTTAAAAGTCATGTTTCGTATATCTGAATATTTCACTCATTCATTGATGAAAAAAAGAGATGTGTCCTTCGGACCAACAGATTAATCACACCAATGGGGACACAATCAACATATTTAATGTCAGGTGAACTGTTTATGGTGGTAAGTCAATTCTTAAGATGTTTCAAAAAAAATTAACAATTCAACATGGTCTTATTAATCTAGCGTCAATCTCATGAATCACTTCAAAATATATGGATGATACTGCTATCACCATGAGTCATGACAACTTTGATTCAGCTCAAAACACAAAAACAATGTGATTTGGAATTAATTTGGTTAATATTCAGGTATATACATTCAGTGTCATCCTGTATATAGGCCTATCCAATGAGATGTGTGCAGACAGAGCTGATGCTCATTTCAAAGATTAGGTAGATATGTCAACAGTAATTAACACTTCTTTTTTTTAAAAAAAGGTAATTATATGATGTATTTCCTCGGTGCGTTGTGAGGCGATTAAAGATTTCATCTTTAACTGGCTTTTTTTAATTAGGGCATGATTTTTCATGACTTGGATTGAAGGAGATGGGGGTATGACTTCGGATCCACGAGATTGATCGCCACACTGCCAAGGCACAAGTAGTTATTGATCGCAGATACCAATACTCAGATACACACATCATGTAGGTGTGCTCTATTATGTTTATGTGGTTATTGGTCTGCATCATGATTCTATTTACTATGTTTAGACAAAAAACTGCATACAGATATGATATGAGTTGCAGCAGCTAGGCATTTGATCAATGGTAAATTGTTCAATCTTTCAGGCAAGCGGAGGCCATGGGAAAAAGCTGTTTAGATCACGCTCACTTTCTAAAGATCACATGAGAAAAGTCCCTACAATATACTGGTAGAGCTTTTGTCATTTCTCATTAGGCTACTGATGGAAAGAACTCATTAAGATAGTATACATTTAGTGTTTGCCATTTGCAGAAAATATTGGTTTTGAATTATTGTTGTATCAAGCATATATGTACTAAAAAAACATATGGTTTTAGTAAGGGTTGATATTGATCTGTTCTTTAGATTGGCAGGAAATAGACATTTGTATGGCATTTGGAATGAGTATAGTATACAGGTTCTCAAGGAGAAAGTAAAGCTTCAAGATGATGTTGTTTTGTATGAATAATGGAGAACATTATGTGTAATTATTTGCAGGATGTTGATGAAGGAAGAGAATTGCAACAGTTTTATGAGAAAAAAAAGTTGGATCAGATTATTGTGATGACTTCCATTGTGTTGGCTTCTATCCTTCAGTTCTTCCATTTCCTTGCCTGCTAATGAGTTCTATAAATTATTTTTAAGAGGCAATGACACTATAGAATATTTGATCCTTGATGCTAATGAGTTTGGGCATTTTTCAGAACTGAAGGACACTACAGAATATGCTCTATAAATAGTTTTGTAGGTTCTGTTCTGTGCATCACATATCGATTTGCACAACCTTTTCAGTTGTAGCTGCCAGAATGAAAAATACGTGAACGCATGCCCGAAAATGAGTATATCTTTTGCAAGTTTTGATTTGTGCACCCTGTCAGCTGGCTACCAGAGCATGAAAAATTCCTTATTACTGTTTGTGCACATCTTTATGCTTTAGCTGTAGCTGCGAGCCAGAGAAAAATTAAAGACCTGAAGACATTATCCTCTTGTAAATTTTTTATGTTATATATACCAACCTTAGTAAACATTCATTAAATTTGTAAGATTTATACTGAAAAAATGAAACACATTTTAAAAAATGTCTGACCATAAAAAACTTTTAAATAAAAACTTTCGATAAAAAATGGAGTGTCTTAACATGTCATAAGACATCATAGAAATTGTGTTGGATCGTGGCAATTTTCATGAGTTGAGTTACGTGTCTTTTCAGACCGGAATAATACTTAAACAAGTTATGGTACCTTGATCTATTTTATGTGTAATTGTCAAAACACATTTGTTTTTTTTATATCTGACTTGTCCAATAAAACTAAATATAGTCTTAGCATTAGCACGAGCAAATTACTAGTTTAGAAACTTCGTTTCCATCTCACAGTCAGCCTATCTTATGATAATGGTTCAGGGCCTTTAGAATACATGTTCAGCGATGGACTGGGTTCATGTAACAACCTAAAAATTTTGAATTTGAAATACGAAAACAAAATTTGGAATAATAAAAATTCCTTTTCAAAATTCCTTCATGCTGGAATTTATTGGATCTTATTTCTGTTGTGCCAGTGCCAAATTAATGAAAAATGGGAATTTAATTCAAATTCTAAATTCATTTGTGGATTTAAAATGGATATTTATTAAAGAACCATGATTATGAAATAATATAATTTAAGAGAATATTTTGCAAATAAAAGCAAATACTAATTATTTTCCTAAACACCCTTTGTTATAAATTAATATTCCTTTAAAGAATTGTTTTACAAATAAAAGGAAACTATAATTTATTTTCTAAAAACAACAAAACTCTTTTAAGAAACTAATTAAAAGCTTTTTCCATAAAAAGTCTAAATTCTCTCCCTCGTGGGTCTAGCCCAGCCCATCCAGACCCAAAACCCTAATTCTTCTTCTTTCACTAAAGTCTATTTCAGGTTCCTCGACCCCATCCCTCCTTTCTCTCCTTCCACTCTTTGGTCTAGCCCACCAGCCGGCCCAACCCGGCAACCCCCATGGTCGAGCCGGCCTCGAGAGCCATCGAGCTGCGAAGAAGAGCCGGCCACCCTCCCCCTCTCGATCCTCTTCTTCTTCAATCACGCCCGGCCGCCGCCTTTCGCTCACTGTCGCCGCCGCTTCCAGAATCCGAGCAAGCCGGCCGCCACTCTAGTCACTGGTGAGCTCCACCCTACCCGCCGCGCCTCGTCGCCACGGGAAATCGTCGAGCCACGCCCAAACCCTAGCCACCAAGCCACACTGCTGACCTGTCGCTGCGACCGCTCGTGCGCGTCGCACTGCTCCACCGTGCGACATACCATGCGGCCGGGTCCACTCGACGGAGCGACGTGATGGGACGGATGCGGCACGAACGCCAACGACTCGCGCACTGTCTCCCGCGCGCCGTGTCACCCTCTCTCGTGCACCGCGCCTACAAGATGACGAGGCGAGGACGTTGTGTCCGCCCGTTCAACGCACCACGCCCTCCCTCTCGTCTTCGCACCGTCCTCGCCCGGGATTCGCGCGGCTAGTGGGCGTCGGCCATTCCCTCACCTGGCCCCACTCCTCATACCTACTCGCATCAGCCATAGGACGACGAGGACGACGACCGCCTTGGCTTCCCCTCCAAGCTCCCAAGACTAACCCTATAAAACCGCACCACCCGGCTCCGCTCCTCTTCCTCTTTGTTTTGCCTTGTGTGCACGCGCGCCACGCTGCCCTCCATCCCCGCATCGAGCACCTTGCTCGCTTCATCCCGTTGCATCGTGCCTAGTCAAGTCGCCTCGGCTGGAGTGGTGTGGAGTAGTGCAGACGAACGTGATGCCCCGGACGAACACCCAGCGTTGCGTGGACGAACCGCGGGCGAACCCATCGTCGTTCGGCCGCCAGGAGCATGGTTGAACAGCGAGCCCAAGCTCCGTCGACCGGAACCACGCCGCCCGTCGTTTTGCCGCCATCGCCGCTTCGGTGTGCCGCTCCCGATTGCCGCCCAGTGAGAAAACGAAGCCGCCACCGTTCTCCTCTCCCTCGCATGTTGCCCGCTCGACCGCTAGCGCCACTGCCAATGGAGCGCCGTCGTCTTCAAGGCGTCTCCAGCCACACCCTCTTGCCGTGTAGTAGCCCTAGCTGCCCGAAACTCACTCATGCGCCGCCTGTGCTGTTGATTTCGCCCCGTCGTCGGCGCCTTGCGCGTGCCGCCTCGCCCACGTGGAGGTCGCCGACGGCCGCACCTCTAGATGCCATCACCGACCACACCAAACGGGGAATCGCTACCCTTAGAACCGGCAAAGCTCCCCGGAGCCACAAAATGGTCGTTTATGCCTCGGTTCCGGCGACTTTCGTCGAAGAACGAGCTCCGGCCGCCGCTCCCATGGGCCGCCTCGAGCCCCCATCTTCACCGCCTATCCCAGCCGCTGGTCGCCTTCGTACGAGCTCCGGCGAGCCGCACCGGTGCCCCTAGTCCTCGTCGCCGGCCTCGGCTTCGCCGCCCCACCACCGCTTCACCGGTGTGCCAAGCGCCCGAAGACTGCCGCCACCGTACCCAAGCCCGGGTGCCTCCACACACCTCCCCAGCCGCTGCGCCCGCCGCCCGTGGGTGGACAAGGTCCCTAGTGCCCTCTCCTCGCTGGTCGCCCCAACGGGAGGGAGAACGAGAGAGAGAGAGAGCCGAGAGAAAGAAGAAAAGAAGAGAGGGTAGAGGAGAGACTGACATGTGGGCCCGGCTAGATTAATTAAGGACTAATGGAGATAATTAAGTTAATGAAATGTTTAATATTAGCTGACATGTGGGTCCCATATGCTAATAAAATCTAATTAAAAACATGTTTAAAACTTGTGCCATTGACATTTGGGCCCAAGGCCAGTTTAATGGTCAATTTGATCAGGTCAAAGTTGACCCTGGCCCCACTTATCATTGACTCACTATTTTCCTGTACAAAAATAATTGTTTTACTAAAGAAAAGGTTGTGGGGCCTACCTGTCAGTGAGACAAAGTATTTTTCCTGCACAAAAATAATTTCAAATTTTGAGTAAATGGCTGAATAGAAGGTTTTGCAATTAATTTGATTTAATTCAAATTTGAATATTTCAAAGGCCATAACTCACTCATTTTAAATTGAATTTCGACGAAACTTTTATCAAAATTCTTTTAAAATTAAGATCTACCCAATGGCACTGGTTTTGTATTTTTTTTCCCTTTCTCTAGAATTTTGCCCGTTGCGTTAGACTAGGAAAGCTAGTCGTTAACCCGTCGTTCGCCTAGCAGGTTACGTTTGTAAAGATGAAACCGCAGTAGTCGACGAGGAGCCGTTGACTGAGCAAGGCAAGTCACTACGCCTCCCTACTTGGACATGTTGATTCCATTTTGAAAAATGTGTTGATTGCAAATAAAATTGCATGCTAATTATAAAATACGTACGTACCTTAAACTTGGTTATAAGCCACCCTTGAAATTGTTATCCATATTTTCTTGTTGCCGAGTCTATTATTTATGTGTGGTCAATTATTGACACTGCTTAGCATTGCTTGTTTAGACGAATATATACTCCATGTTTGATATATGGATGTGAATGCGGTGATCATTCGGTGTAAGTGATTGTCGAAAGACGAGTGGAGACATGAGCACCACCCTCAACTCAAAACCTTTGCGAAAACCAAAAACTTAATAAAACAAAATAATTTCGTTCGAAACGGGACGGATAGAATATGGGTGGATCAATGAAACGGCAAGCCACCAACCCTGGTCAGTTACGAATCGAGTCAAAGAAGCTATGCAGGAAACGAACAGAGTATGACCGTATTTCTCGAATGGGTATAGACCTGGCGGATTAGGTAACCCGAGTGGGACGGCACCCCTGTCATGGTGGTTCTGTATGTGAATGGTTGTGATGTTGTGATGAAGTGTTGTGGTGGTTGATGGCACGCAAAACCTAAAATGCACCCTAATTATATATATAATGTAACCACCTAGATACCTCAGGAGTGCCATGACTCCTCTCACCTCCGGCTCGAGGTAGGGTTGGGCGTCGGCGTGCATGAGGGTTCATAGTCCTTGGAGCGGGTGCCGCAATGCAAGAGGAACCGATAAACTGGGAAGTGACAAGTCTCATGTGTTGGGTGCATCACGGGGTTCGAGATTAAAAGTGTACATCTACTGCAGTGTGAGTAAAACAAATCTATTCAAATAGACGTGTTTGCGGTTAATTGAGCGTCGGGATTTGTACTACTCTTGACTAGCCTCATAAGTTTTAATCTTGCTTAAAATAGGATTGAAAGGGGAGGTGTGACCTTGCTCGACGTACGGGAAGGTCGGAATGATGGAGAACTAGACCAAGCGAGACTTGGGGAAGATGGATGAACCCTTGTTGATTAACGACAACTTCAACTTAATGTTGTTTTCAGTTAAAATTGCTAAGTCATAGGTTTTTGAAATAACATGTGAAATCTAGCTTTATGCAAATAAAGCAAGCCATCCTTGAACCCCTGTGTATACTAAATGCATTCTGTAGTAGCGACTTGATGAGTACGGTTGGTACTCACCATTGCTTAATTAACTCTTTTAGAAGAAGGTGTTGGAGCTGACCCACATGTATGTTATGCTGACGAGAAGGTGCCAAGGATGGTAGAGTAGGGACTTAGGTTCACCAGTCGCTGCTTGTGGGATAAGATGGACCGCCGCCGCTTCGCTTTAGCTATCTTATCTACCTCTTTTGATATTTGATAATGTAATCGACCATGCTTGGTCTATCTGGGTCCCACTCGGACAACCCTTGTATGATTAATGCATTGTAAGACTTTTATAATGATATCACCTATGTGATATGTAACTTTGTCATGTGTGTACCATCTACTGATTTAGAGAATAATATTATAAACACATAAAAATATTCGGTGTACAAAACCGGAGTCCTACAAGTCATTCCCCTCAACTCTGGCTTTATAAGGTTTACGACTTTTTTTTTTGAAAAAAACATGTTGTACTTCTAAGGCAGAAAATTCTAAAATCATCAAAGCTCTCTAAAGAGTGACACTTGAAGCATGTTCCACTTGGTGCCACGAAATCCAAACACTCTAGCATGTTCCCGAATGACGCGCTGACGGACGTCACACCAATCCATGTGTTTCGATCGGATGCAGATTGTCTGCAGTACGGGAGAGAGCTCATGTGTCTATATTAGTATGAGCCTGCTACAGTAAACACTGCACATTTTTACGGTGGGACCTCTCTAGTACTGTAGCATGCTACCATAGCGATATAATTTGAACCGTTAGACTGTGATTATGTGGTTGGGAATTTCTCCTAACTGTTCATTCTCCTAACGGATCTGAATTTGTTTGGATCCGTTGTGCCTGTGGTAAGTTGAATGCTACTACGTTCATATTATTTTTAGAAACACGGAATAAATACATGTGCTCATAACGCATATACTCACTTTTTGAAATATACATGCGTACACCTTATCCATATGAGCATATAAAAAACTGAGCCGGTATATCTTAAGATTAATAAAGTCACCACGACTCACCCCTATGACATTCGAAAAGAACTGGCCAGTATATTTTGTGATTGACGAAGTCATCATGGTGACTGAGCTAAAATATCTTGAGATTGATAACGTCACCACGACCGTATCGCTGTGTGACATCCTGACCCAATTAAGATGTGGCTTATGAGTGTTGTGTGCATTAGATTAGTACCACCTTACTAGTTGAGTAAAAGTGAAACCAACTTATAAGACTTAGTCCTTCAACCATACCACTCATAATTAACCATTTTATGCGAAGCGAGAAAAAAATATAAGTGAGATGATATGTATAAGTGGGCCCACTTATTGAATGAATTGGGTTGTGTGGTTCTGGAGAGTGGGTTATTACAAGCTATCAACGAATAAATACGAACATCCGTGTCAAGTCTAGAATTTTAACCCGATGGGCTAGTTCAATTAAAAAAACTTAACTAGTTAAGCTAATCTCACTTCACTACTACCTCTAGAAATTTAGACAAGTCTACATTTTTATTTTTTTAATGAATTAAAAAAACACTTGTCCTGATTATGGTTATAGGTGAAGTCCTTTTTTAGACGAAGGTAGTAAGTAATGCATATAGTAAAACCATAGAGAAACAACTCACCATTATTACTGAAAGAGAAAATTTCACATTGGGCTAGGCAAATTGATCATAGTTGCACATTGGACTAAAGTTATGGCTATCTTTTCACATAACATCAGCTTTCTTTGCATTGCTTTACATACTGGACTAGGGTTCAAGTATAATCTATCACCATGCTTTGGCTCACCCATAAGAGTAGGTGACTAGCGATTGGGACCTCCACCTCTACTTCCCTGGTTCAGGTGGTGTTCTAAAGTTCTAAAGATGAAGATATAGATATACGATAAAGAAAATTTGGATGAAGATGAAGATTTTTGGATGAAGTATGCATAGTTGTCCATAGTTGCTGATTTCAAGATGAGTACAATACATATGAATAGCGGTGCATATATTTCAAAGAGGATATCATCATTTTTACAAGCAAATAGCAGTACATACATTACCATAATTAATCCATGGAACATCAGACGATGTCGTACAGAAATAATAATGTAAAAAAACAGGATGTCTACCACATGCTATTAGCAATATAATCACGAACCGTATCCATAACAACCTTGCTATTAAGTGCATGGTACGTGACATGTGCTGGAGCGACATCCGGTACCGGGTGGATATGACCATGGTAAAGGGGGTTCGTACTTATAGAGTTTGGTTCAGTTGTGTCAACCATAAAGTTGTTCAAGGCCATGGCGGCATGAATAATCATGCTGTGTGCACGTGGTGTGTAGGCCAGAATCCCGTCCAATATTTGCCACCTTGCCTTGATACGTCCGAAAAGTCGTTCGACCGACCCGCGCAGGGAGGAGTGATAGAAATTGAAATTCTCTTCTCTGCCTTCGGGAGGTGCAGCATGTTCGAATTGCGGTTGCCAGTACCTCATGTCAGGATATGGTGCGAGAAAACCCTGCCTATTTGCGTACCCCTTGTCGACGAGAAAGTATTTGCCTACAAAAAAAATTGTTCAAGTCACTCCCCAACCATTACGTGTTTACCGTAAAGACAATTGTACAGATATGATATTACCTGGTGGTGGCCTGGGGAACCGATCGGGGTACTTCATCATAGCACTCAGCAATACCCGGTGGTCATGCACCGACCTCGGCCATCCAGCTACGTCGAAAATTACAAGGTCGGTCCAGTCAGACATGACCAAAACATTCTGAGTAGTCTCCCCACCCCGGTTACGGTACTGATTGGCTAGATTGGAAGGAACTACAACTTGCACATGTGTTCCATCTATGGCTCCTATAGAATTGTGAAACTGTTGGTACCTACTATCAGTGAGGAGACGTGGATGAATTGTACTAAACGTTGGGTCGATCGGCCGAACTATGTCATGTGCCATACGAACAACCGCATGAAGCACTCGGTGAAATATTTCGAAATAGTTGACCCGGATCGTTCGAACCGATTGTTTGCCCTTCTGTTAGCTTCACCACCCGACATTGTCCACAGAAAAATTCCTACCGCTTCCAATGTGCTAACCTCATAAGACACAGTCAAATTGTACTTGTGCTGAAGGATATCATCTAATAATATCACCTGATCAAGTCGCATACGGAACATGCTCCTGCACTGAGCTACATTCCCTAATGTTTGCATCATCCACTGTTGCCCCGTCAGTAGGGGCACACGACGTGGTGCCCTTTGCGGTCGTACAAGTCCAGATGCAACGAATCCTTTGATGTAATCTTCAATATATTGTTCCACCTCATCGTCAGATATCTCGCCCATAGTACCTTCGCTATCGTCATTACTGCTGTTGTTACTCATCGTACTGTCGTATCTGCAAAGAAATAACCAAAATTCATAGCAACACATATGAGTAATCCATTTGTAATCAAAACGGGCTCAATCAAATACAGGGATACAAGGAAGCAAAATTAATGTTGCAGCATCTACTGGAATCATCGAAAAGAATATTGTTACACGATATCATAGCACAGCAGTGATATATGTTCCAAATGCACAAATCAAAGTTAAAATCATACGTAAACTCTACCTTGTCTACATATTATGGGGAATGCTAGACTCGGTAGTTAACAAGTACAAATTATGATACAACACATGCAGAGCAGCAAGCAGCAATATCTATCAGCAAGCAGCAAGCAGCAAGCAGCAAGCAGCTAGTCGACTGCTCTCCCAGACCTCAAGACCCCTCTTCACCATCACAGCCACCAGAAGACCCTAACCATTGGCTGTGAGCACCTGCCTGATCCCCCCATCCCTCTGTGCCACTTGACTGTCCTTGTGCTTTGAAATGCTGTTGTGTCTGCCAGGGCTGCCACAGCGTCGCGTTTGCCACTGGATGTCCATAATTGCTCCACTGGCCGCCTGGTGGTGGCACTCCCCAAGGTGGCATTGCCATCTGCCCCGACGGTGCCCACAGTTGTCTTGCCTGCTGCCCAGGCGGTAGCCACTGCTGGCTTGGCTGCTATCCAGGTTGTGCCCACTGCTGGCTTGGCTGTTGCCCAGGCGGTGTCCATTGTGGGCCTGGCGGATGCACAAATCCCTGCCCACCCCCTGCAGGCAGACACCAAGGTGGCATTGAGTGTTGGACCATGCCAGGAGGATACCCTGGTGGCTGTCCCCAATGTGCAACAGGCGGCTGAACCATGCTAGGAGGGGCCCCTGTAGGTGGTATGTATGCAGATAGAAGCATTTGGCGATGCCGCTCTTTGTTCTCACAAAGCCCAAATTGCTTGCGCCAATACCCAAGGATGAACAAATGCATCGCCGCAGTCCACTCTTGATCCCCTGGTTTGTACCCATCATCCTTCAACAATTGCATGCAGGTTTCAACTGGTAGAATACCATGCTCATCGTCAACTTTGGAACTAGCTGATTGCTGAGCTTGCTCCTTGTACTGAACGAAGCGGGCCGCAATATCTATCATCCGGTTGTCACTCTTTGTTTGCTTCGATGAGCCACCTGAGCCGCAAAGGCCACTCTCGGTCCTCTTCTCCTTACCCCTCCGCCTGGAGCTTCAACTACCCCCCGGCTGCGTGGGGGATGGTACACCTATTGTGGCAGCAGCTGCATTGGTTTCAAGGTCCACATAAGGTGTGTTCCAAGCAGTTCAGCATGCAGCAGCCTGCCCATGGCTGCCAGCATGGTTCGAGGGGTCACCTGCCATCGGACTATGGGCAAGTTGCTCCTGTGAAGCCTACGGGTTGGCACCAACATCTTCCTCGCTCTGGTCTTCCTCGGCTTCCACCTCACCAGGAACATCGCCATGGTCCCCCACCACTAGACGGCCAGCGAAAACAGCCTCGTGCAAATCTGCGAAAAGTAAAGGTCGTTTCTTGAAGACCTTGCATTCTTTTTTAACCTACGTATGAAATAAAATTGTACAGATTAGAACGAACGACGTGGAAAACAATTTTGCATACGAAACAGTCAGTGCAAGCAGCTGGGAATATGGAAGGAAAAATTGTTTGCGAGTAGTACAGATAGTTGTCAGCTGCTATCAATATAGCTGTCGAAGTAAAGTATAGCCAGCAAAAATTTTGTAACGGCCAATTTCATGTCAGTCCTACTTTAAATGGATGGCGGCAAATGTTGGTAGCTTAACATAAGTTGTACAAATATGCAGGAGGAAGCAGAGACCAGCAGATTGCAAGGTTTGATTCATACGATTAAGCAATTCACACATATTAACGGCTGTTTATGTTATGTGGTGACTGTATGGCAATTTCAATTTGAAATAACTATCACAAGGTTGGGCAGATCATGCAACAAGTACAAATTAACGTTACGAATGCACGCAAATTGACAGATGGGCAACTGAAATCGCAATATCATAGCAAGATTGAATTGCAAATGTATTGTTACACGATAAGCTACGAGAAAGCATTTGTGGCATCTGTATATGCACAGCACTAATATGAATGAGACTTCTGTCAAGATTGTAGGTCAGGCTAGGAGGTAATAGACGCGGATGTGCACATATTTGGAGCAGCCTAGTTGCTAACTTCTAAGTACAGTGAAGAGCAAATCAAAGTGTACCAATTGTACAAGGAAATTTGTGTCAATGTAACATACCCCTTTCCACCAATCATCGGAGGCAAGAATGTTTCCAGTTTCAGGATCACGGCCAAGTCCGGTAGCGGATGACTGAAGGTGACACCAATTTGCATAACGGTGGCAAGTGATCCCACCAGTTCTTGATTTTTGACTTTGACAAATCCTTGTCAAGCTGTGCCTTCAACTTCTACTGTATGTTGCGGTACCCGAACTGGTTAGGTCTATTACCGGTGATACCGCCCGCACTGATCTCATCTCAGCAAATTTCAAGAAATGTGAGGAGGTCGAAGTTGCTGTATTTCTCCCGCATCTGCTGCCACAAATCACAGTTGGCACGACTAATCAAAGGGGAGATGGCGATTTGTAGAGTGAACTCACCGTTGGTTTCGGTGCGTTGAGAGCGTCCTAGTCGAGGCAGCGGACGACGGTGACGGGACTAGCTTTTTGGACGAACACCCTGACAGCATCCGACGACGATGCACAGTACTCTTGGAGGGCGAACACAGCAGCGTCAACGTCGTCATCCAATGCCTTCACCCTCGAAGAGGCGTCGGAGTTGAGAGAGCCGGTGGAGCCTTGGTCGGACGCCACCCGAGGGGGATTAGAACTATCCCCCGCCAGCTTTGCGTAGTCAGTTCTCCGGCGGGTAGCCACTCGCTCCGGCGACCTCGAACTGTTCAAGGAGCCGCAGCGAATGCGGCGCTTCCCCATCGATTCGATGGCCCCTTCCATGAAATAGGGGAGCTCACCGTGCACTGCCCCCTCTATGGCAGACACCCCTCGATCCAATAACCTGTTGAAACAGGGAGGAAAATTTGGACTCACCCCAAATCGAATCGGAAAAAGTTGAATCCCCTCACTTTTCCCAAATCCAACGTCACTGACCTCATGTGCAGCGATGAGGACGAGAGGGGAATCAAATGTGGCACCCGCTCCAAGCTGGCAGTGCTTCGCGTGCCGACGGAAACGCCGCGTCGGGGGACAGCACTGGCCGGACTAACGGGAGCTCCAATCGAAGTTAGGTGAGCCGCGAATCCGACGAACAGATTAGGCGACCGTAGATCTAGGGGGGCGAGTGATGGCAAGTCAACGGTGCGGTGCAAACGCGGGGGGACGCACGAAAGCGCCGGCGGTGGAGGATTCGGGGCGCCGGCACTAGGAAGGTGAGACATGCGAAGGGATGATGATGGGGAGAGGTCGCCCACGCCCTTGGCACCGATGCAGAGAGGATGGGGAGAGGATATGAATTAAATTTCTCGTTCCGTTCGAACCTACTACAAGGTTACGGAAAGTTTATCCGCCGTTTGTCGGGTTCTCGAACGGGGCCTCATTCCAACACAGCTACCTCCATTTTCGTATCAAGGTCCTCAATCCAAGTCAGAACAGGGAGAAATCAATCCAATCTACTTTTATATCTTCTCTAGCCATCCTCATGATAGAATGAATTGTGAGCGATTAGCTATGACTAGAGTTGTGAGGAAACACAAGATATATAGATGGCCTAGCAAGCTACTAACCAGGAATTAATGGTGGCAGCACTCTAACCGAGTTCGAGGAGAAGAATGATGAATGGAAGCAATTGTTTGGTTTTATTTAGAAAGTAGAAAAATGGGACCTCCAATGACTGGAACACACGTTCATGTCATCTTCGTAACCTATTGTGCTCTGGCTTAGCTTGGAAGAAGGGGATGAGGAAGATCAGATAATGAGGTCAACACAGCCTGACAGAGGAGGCTTGTCCAAATCAGTGAACCTGGTCCAATGTGCAAACTATGACAAAGATATCTCGTGTTATGTGAAAAGATGACCATAGCCCTGATACAATGTGCAACTATGGTCAATTTAGCTAGTTCAATGTGAAATTTACTCCTGCTGAAATAATGAACGAAGAGGATATTAGGAAGAAAATAAATTGATGAAGAAAAGCTTTTATGGGATTTTTTTTAATGTGATCCTCCTATTTGGGGAGAACATTAACTTAGCAACTGACAGGGCCTCTTCCTACCATGGTCCTACTAGACTAGACTCTTGGGTGTGTTTGTTTGTATGAGTTGGGAAGAAATTTCCTTCCCACGAAAAACGGAGCGACTCATTAGCATATAATTAATTAAGTATTTACTAATTTTTTTTGAAAAATAGATTAATATGATTTTTTAAAGTAACTTTCATATAGAAACTTTTTGTAAAAGATATACCGTTTAACAGTTCGAAAAACGAGTGAGACGAGCAGAGCTTTATTAGTGAGACAAACCAGTATGTGATGTGGCGTACTATGTTTAATTTTTACTAGCCTGAGAAAGTACACAACACCATGTAATTTGACTAACGATATTTCTACTGATGCAACGTCATGAAAGGTGTAAGCTTGGTAGTGGTTGACTCAACGAAACACTCTTTAAAGTCAATGATCAATGCCCGGTCCTTCCGTGGATAGCATATAATACATTGTCATTTTCTCTCTTCAGAATTCCTAAATACTTCTACATCAGAAACAATTTTTTTTTAATACATACGAGCCTTGGAATTTTTTTGAGAAATAATATTATTTTAATGAAAAATCGCAAAAATATATGTTAAACGGATAAAATTGCAAAAATAGCGCTCTGTCGTCATGGGGAAGAACGACAGGGTACCTGTCGGCATGTGGTATGCCGACAGGCCTGTTGAAGGACCCTGTCGATATACCCCATGCCGACAAGGGTATTTTTTTTTCAAAAAATACTGTTCATCAGGACCCTGTCGGCATCCCCCATGCCGACAGGGGTATTTTTTAAAAAAAAATACTGTTCGCCACTGTTCATCACGGCAAAAGTTCGAAAAAAATACCCCTGCCGACGTGCGGTGTGCCGACAGGCCGTATGAACAGTGCCAAAACAGTGATGAACAGTGATTTTTCAAGAAAAAATACCCCATGTCTCCTGTCGGCATGGGGGATGCCAACAGAGTCCTCCGACAGTCCTGTCGGCATACCACATGTCGGCAGGTACCTGTCTTCCTCCCCCATGACGATAGAGTACTATTTTTGCAATTTTATCCATTTGACATATATTTTTATAATTTTCCATTAAAATAATATTATTTCTAAAAAAACTCATGAGCCTTGCGCATCCATATATTAGAAAAAGGGCAAAACAATTTACAGTGGGCCACCTACTAGAAGTGGGGGCCTAAGAAGTTGGAATTTACAAAGGCTGGAATACAGAGGGCACATCGAGTGGCCATCCAGACCTTTGTATGCTAGCCGGTCCTTCGTCCAGCATCGGTCATTGAAAGCTAGTTGACGGTAGAACTAGCACTTCGCTGGCGCTCGGGTTTGCCATAGCTACTTAGCAGGGGAATATTTGCAACCCAAGGAAAAAAACCTCATCGCTGATAGAATAACGAAGGTCACTCCTTTTCCTATTCTATCAGCGATGAGGTTTTTTTTATGCACGGAGATAAAAATGGATCTATAGTTGTGTTCAGTAAAATTGAGTGGTTGATAAAATACTGAAGTGTTGGTTTATCATTTGTATGATCTAGAGTTAGTGTAAAGTAAGAAAAAAAATTGAAGACCAATCAGTATGTTCTATAAGATTTTGGATGAAATCAAGAAAATCCTAGTAAAGTGAAATTGTTCCTTTTACAATTCTATATATAAAAAATAATAAATGCTTTACAATCTGTAGGTCTAAAAAGTAAATATTGGTTTGAGAAGAAGAGCTTGATAGTACAGAAATACCTACATGGCGAAGATATCACTGTTCCTGTTCTTTCTAATATATTATTAGATGTTTTGTGAAGAATTTAGTTATGATCTAATAGGCTATGTGTGTTTGTCGAATTTCGCAGCGAATTGTAATGTTCCCTTTCATCATTGTTTTGATTAACGAAGCCAATTTTTTTCATGGCCAGAACCAATATTTCATCACCATGTTGTCCTGTTCGTTTCTCCAATAAAAGTTGGATAAAACTTTGGATACTCGTGGCACGTTTTTCAAATTGCTAAACGGTACATTTCGTGTGAAAACTTTCTATATGAAAGTTGCTCTAAAATATCAGATTAATCTATTTTTTAAGTTTGTAATAATTAAAACTCAATTAATCATATGTTATTGTCACCTCGTTTTACGTAAAATACTTAATCTTTATCTTCATTTTTATCTTTAAAAATTCAAACACCACTACTAAAGTGATGTTTGCAGGCAGTGGACTCACTACTAAAGTCTCTCGTGTTGTCAGCCAAAGTGTGAACTAGCTTGAAGACCAATGCATCGGCTGTTGCTCATGATGTAAGTGAATAGTATGAGTTAGGCAAATGCTTATGTAGTCTGATCAACCGGTGCACGGTTAGCTTTTACTCTTCCTTGAGGTCTATACGCTCAGACAACACATTCACTAAAAGAAGTGATAAATATATCGCCATGTTAATTTTTACCCCCTAAGATTTTTAGTCTCTTTTCTGCAATGCGATTAGTTACCTGAAAGACTGTGGAACTTGCTAATTGTAGCCTTCCCCCGAGGCTTGATAAGTTCGGGACAACAAGAAAACCATCAGTTTCCCCTAAATGTAAAAGCAGGGTTTAGGATGGCTGCTAAAAGTGAAAAACCACAGCTTGGTTGCTCTCTACTTGAAAACCATATGTTTTGTTGAAAACTAAGAATGCTCGGAAGAGATGAATAATTTATGGTCCAATTATATGAGTGAGACATAATTTCCTTCGGATAGTGTAGACTGTAGAGGCTTAATATGAGTTAATGAGAAGCCTATAACTGAACATAGGAGCAATTAGAATTACTGAACTTTTAGTTAAGAGTGGAATTTATTTCAGGACAGACAAGACCGTATATATGACCTGCTTGTAAGCTTGTTTGCTTTTGGTAGGATGACCAGACATTAATCTGCAACCTTCCTGCAAGAAATTGTTTCAGACCTGTGTGTTTCAACATGCTGTTTTGCTATATTTTTCTTTTGAAAGTAATCACAAGGCAAATCCTTCCTTTATAACCAGTGTCTTTAGTTAATTGCAACTGTACTACCATGTTGTTTCTGCGTTTAGTCTTAGCCCCTGTTTGTGTACATCAAGCAGCTATAATCCAAAATTGAGTCAAGATGCCATTTTTTATAGTTTGATCAGCAAGCAGATAAAATTAGATGTTCTTGATTTTCAATAATGTGAGGTCAATATTTCTAAGCATGAATAGCAATATAATTATTCCTCTTCTTCTTTGCATCTTTTGGGGGGTGGGGCTAGCAGAGAAAACGCCTAAGTTCATAACAGTGCTTTTTTTCCTGAAGTAAGTGTCACTTCATTTTCAATCGGTTGCATATATGTTCTACTACGCTGCTCCTTTACTTTTAATTATAGTTAAGATTTAATCATGTACTGATATTTATGTTATTACATTATTTTTCATCTAGCAGTGACAAAGGTGCTAATCAGGTGAAGATGGAAAGACAGGAATTTCTTAACTCTGAGAGGAACTAGATTTGTATGACCATTATTTTAATAAAGCAATGTTTATATGCAAGTTTGTATGTACCTAGTGTTTGATGTAATTCTACATATTCCACCTGATTGATATGATGGACCAAAGGTTATGCACTTGTTTTGTTAAATTGAGGAAAGTCAAGTGTTATGGACAGCATGCACAATTTATTTCTTTTATTTTCTCTATAAATTTTGGATTTTATTTAAAATATTTTGAATTTTGGACGAAGTTATTTTTTAACTTCAAGACCGCTAGTTTCTGATATTCTTTTTTCTGGTTTCTTGGTCTTTTCTATGATCTAAAATTTAAATAGCAATACTAAATTTTATTTGATGCGAAGTTTGTCTGAACATTAGTTCCTTACTTTTTTCCTATCAATCCAAATGCAATCCAAATGGCCAAAGGGATTAAACCCCTCCAGGGTGGAAGGGATGAGGGGATTGAGAGGTGGGAGGCAATCCACTTAATCCTTCTATGGTGTTGTTTTCCCAAGGAAAAATTCTCCCCACTAGCCGAACGAAGCCAAAAGGAGTAGTAATTCAGTACTACTTCTACAGCCTACAGGCCGTCGGCAACAGAACCCAGCTAAGCTTGAAATCGACTAAACACTGCATTTTTTAGGCCCAAGTTCGCATTCGATCCGCTAACAATCCATGTAGCACCGGGAACTGTGTCATTCGTTAGAATATAATCTTCCCTTGATCCCAACGAACTTCGCTTGAAAATACTATCCCGTGCACTCATGCAGGTTGTTCACTTCAGAGTTTCAGATAGCAACTGAATCCCATCCCCGCGTCGTGTGCAACCGTGCAATGAAGCTCTCCGTCTCCGACCGTCTCCGATTTCCCAGCCGCTTTCGCGATCTCCTCTCATCCTCCTGCGCGGCTTCGCCTCACGCGCACCCCTGTTATAAAGCCCCACCACCCTCCAGACACGCCTCGCCTCTCATCGTCTCGATTGATCTCTCCCACGCGCGCGCCTCCATTCCATTGTTTTCGGATCAACGGGCTCCAAGAACAGCAGCAAAGATGAAGTCTTCGTCTTCCTCCGTCGTCGTCGTCGTCTGTCTCCTGCTGCTGCTGGTGGCCTCCCTGCAGCTCCTAGTCGTCGTCGCCGTCGCCTCGGCCGTCACCGTCGCCCCGGGGGAGACGAAGACGACGGCGACTGCGGCGACGCCCGCGGCGGCGCTGCCTGACGAGGAGTTCCTGGCCCGTCTCTGCGACCAGCAGCAGGGGCGCCCCATGCGGCGGCGGCTCCCGTGGTGCCAGCAGCTGCACGCGAGGCGCCACGGCGGCGGCGTCGGCGGCGAGCGGCGGCGGGTGCCGATGCCACCGCCCAGCCGCGACGGCGAGGAGATCGACGCGCGCTACGGCGTGTCCAAGCGGGTCGTGCCGAGCGGCCCGAACCCGCTGCACAACTAGACTGATCGATCGATTGTATCAGCTTGCGTTGCATGCATGCGTGCGTCCTCATTGTTCTTGCTTCCCGTTGCGCATCCAAAAAGGATACGTGCGCTTGGAAAGGATTTACAATGGAGATGCAGCATGCAAGCATGATTGTCTCACAATAACGTAGGATTAGGGAGTATACATAATTATAATTACAAGATTAGAGAGTACATTGGTATATTTCTTTATTTTTTGTGGTCGTTGAGTGTAAATGGTACGCTTATTTATTTTCTAGCTAAATTAGCTCATTATATATATATATATATGTCAAGTTTATGTAATTTTCTTGGAATCGATTCAATGACAAATTGACAATAAGGTTTTCGTGCAATCTTACACTGTTTCTTTCGAAGTTCTGACTAGCATAAATGAAGTTTAGGGAAGCAACAGTTGCAGGCTTGCAGCGGCATCTGTCTGCTATTCTTGGAATGGAGTGATGTGTTGTGTTCCAGTACTGTTCCTCCGACTGATCTGGCAATGTAACGTCGCTAGTAAATGTAACCCGGTTCTTCCTGTGATAGTGGAGTACAGTAGGAGTAGTAGTAAGAAAACATGTAGGAGAATTAATTGCTCTCAGCCATTTTGCCTTTGCTTTAACTGTTCACTTCTTGATTACCCCGCGTTGTATTAATTACGTACTCCTACTTCTCCCTCCGGGCAGAGGTGAAAAAGTTGATGAATCACCCAGCTTACTCCCAATGCACACCACCTAGTGATGTTTATACAGCAGAAAACAAAAGTACTGATTTAACTGGATTACTTAAGTACAGCATGAAACAAGGTCACTCTAAATATGCAAAATGATTCTAACATTCAATTGGCAATACAAATTGGATATCTGTCACACAAGACACAATTATAACATCAAAGCAAACCATGAGACCTTTATGTTACACACCAAATTTGTGTGAACGACAATGCCTGTTGGATACAGTAGTAGACTAGCTAGTAATTCAGAAAAAGGATTCAGCATGAAACAAGGTCACTCTAGATATGCAACAAGGTCACTCTAAGTACTTAAGCACAGCATGAAACAAGGTCACTCTAGATATGCAAAATGATTCTAACATTCAATTGGCAATACAAATTGGATATCTGTCACACAAGACACAATTATAGCATCAAAGCAAACCATGAGACCTTTATGTTACACACCAAATTTGTGTGAACGACAATACCTGTTGGATACAGTAGTAGACTAGCTAGTAATTCAGAAAAAGGTAAAGCCATAGTGAAGCAAGATAACCTACAGGCCATGGATACCAATTTGACAACTAGGTGGCCTATAATGTACAGATCAGATGTCGAGCTTTCCTTTCTTTCTTTCTCTTCAATCCTTGTTAATTTATCATATATATACAGCTTATATCCCTTTTCTTTGAAACTGAAAGATGTGCTTGAAGGATTGTGGGGCTAATGCTGTAACTATGGTGCCATCACCAAAAACAGAGAATCTCTATATATATGTAAGAAAAGCACAAAAAATTCGCTACTACCCAATTACGACAGACTAACATTTTCTCCATGAAAGGTGCAGACATTAAAATTGGGCAGCTTGAAGACTAGAACTGTTACCCTTCAGTTGAGCCCAACGGAGAGGAACTTGTCCACCACGCAGGAAATCTGGCGGCTTGAAGACTTGGAAGTGATGGAGACGCTGCAACAGGCACAACAACGGGATTACCGACGGCTGAACTGGATCCATCAGCAGGGGCGACGCGAGCACCATCGATTGAAGCAGATCGGGCACTGACGGCAGCCGGAGCACCCCTGCCTTGCCCTCCCTTGCTTTGCCTGGAACTTGACGACGGCGGCCGAAGTGGATTCATGTCGATTTGGGATGGATTGGGGCTGGAGGACGCTAGGTCTTGGACAGGAGATATTTGGGGCTAGTGGGAGCAGCGCGGGGAAAAGGGAGGAGGAGCGCGCGCTGGAGAAGCGAAGGCCGCGCGCAGGAAGAGATCGAGCGCGGGCGAAGCCAAGGCCGAGCGCGCGCGCTTGCAGGAGAAGCCGGCCGCCGCCGGCGGTGCAGTCGATCCCCATCAATGCCGATAGAAACGGGTGATTTCTCCCCAGTGGCGTTTTCGGCGTTTCCACCGGCCTCGTTGCGAGCATAGACGTGGTTTCGCAGGGGAGAAACGATTTCTTCACTTTGCACTCTCTCCCTTCATTAATTCTACTACCACATCAGCAAAATGGTGAGTTGACAGCACAATTAAAGAGATAGAAACTACTCATTAATTGCCATTGGGACTGCCCTAAACAACACTTTAGTAACTACTACTCGAATATTAATGCATTATTTATACTTGTGGGTCATAAAACATTTAATTTCTATCGACCATCCTTCTACTTCATTTTCCTCTCCTCGATGTGGTTTGCTTGTAGACCTCGTTCATTTCTTACCCTTGTCCGAGACTTGGGGCCTATTTGAGAAAACTAGTCTTTCCTTCGTTAAAGTTTCTCCTAGAATCAAAAGCTATCATAAATGGTACAACATTTCATTTGGATTTTAAGAACATGTAAACTTTCCAAATTTGGATTTTAAGAACATGTAAACTTTCAAAATTTGCACAGTTGTAGAATCGAAAATATAAAATAGATATCAAAAAAGTGGTTTTTCTAACTTGTCTAAATTCTCATCCGTTGTTTCTCAGAATCTAAAGCTCCCAGAAACATATCCTTAGTCTTTTTCTCTCTCTTCAAAAAAAAACATATGCACTTACTCCATAAAGTCGATAAGCTAGAAGAACTGAACTAGCCTCATTGTTTGGTTTATGCATATGCTTATATGTATGATTTATTAGCAATTAAAACATAATTTTTAGGTAAAACTTTTATATATTTCTTAGCGATTCAAAAAATAAAATGCTGTAAAATAAATTACGGTGAAAAAACACAAAATTAATTTTAAAATTTAAATTTTGACTCATAAGCACAAGAAAAAAAGATGAGGGTGTTAATCTGCTCCTAGGGGAAAAACAGACACTACATTTTTGTTTTTTGGGGGAATAAGTTTACCTGACGTTCCTCAACTTTACGTCGAGTCTGTCTGAGGTCCTCAATCCCCAATACCAGAAATCTATACCCCTAAACTATTTGAAACCATGCAAAAAAGGTCCCGAGGCAGTATCGACCAAATTTTACCTCGGATTTGCTGACGTGGCATAGGTGGGCCCCACATGTCAATGTGTCGTTGAGGCGTTATTAGACGGAGTTAAAACAGACGCGCATGTACCTACTCACTTTCTCTCTCTCCCCGTGCTTGCTCTATCCAATCCCTAGAGCAGAGGCGACTCGGAGGTGACTCGGAGGTGAGGGCGAGATTGAAGGCGGCGACGAGCTAGGCGTGCCGGCTACGACGGGCGTCGTTCTCGTCGATTCCCGAGGCGGATTCAACCCCGGCAAGTCTGTTGTGAGCTCGGCATTTTATTCGAAGCTAGCGCCCACTGTTTTGATTTGGGGGAAGTTTAAAAATGTGCTAGATTTCTTTCTTTTGTGGGTTTTGGTGTGGATGCCTACTAGTTTATTGTCATTGTGCATGTGGTTTTAGGTTGTTTCCTGATCTGGGTGGTCTTTTTTTTATTCGGTTTCATGTGACAAGGTGGGTTTAGGGATCTGGATGTAGTGTATTTTAATAGTGTAGTAAGCAAGTGCTTATGTTTTAACTGTTAATCTGCATGTAGGATAGTTGAGAAGTGAAATAATGGATCCCTTAAGTACTCTTGCAGTAAGGTATCATTTCAATGGGGAATTTGTTACATAAAGGAGTACTGTGGTGGGAGGAAAGCAATGTCATACATAGACAGAGAAAAGGTTTCTTTTCTTGAAATAATTGGACACCTGCGTGACCATTGCAAAGTCGTTGAGGGGACATTACTGCATTGGTTGTTCCGAGGGGAAGATTTGAGCTCAGGGTTACGTTTGTTGTTGGATGATAAGGTTTGTGAGTTCATGTCTGACTATACTAGTGAGGATGGTGTGGCTGAGGTGTATGCCGAGGAGCCTATTGTTATTGATATCTCTAAGGGTTCAGAGGAAGGCAACGATTATGAGGCTGAAATGAAATTGGATGTGGATGAAGAATCTAAGGATAAGAAGGATGAGGATGGCAAGATCAGAGCCAAAGTGAAGGGCAAAGCTGTGCAAGAAGATCCTAATGCTGGTGACAACATGATGGTGATTTACAAAGACAACTCATCACCTCTGGCCACTGTGCTGTCATCTGACAGTAAAGATGATTTACATAGCTGGAGATGACTGTCCATCTGATGATGATGAAGAGGCCAGGGAGATAGAGTGACACTACAAAGATATCAAGAGGAAGATGAAGGTTGGAAAGGTTCATAACCTAGATGATGTGGTCTTTGAGGGGTACAAAAGCCAGCCTGCTATGAATGCTGAGACTGAACAAGATGGAAGTGACACCCCCTACGTTGACAGTGATAAGGAGGAGTCATTTGATGAGATTGGCAGTGATGGTGAGGTTAGTAGAAGGAAGAGCAAGTTTCCTAGGTTCAAGAAATAGCCAGGTGTTCCTACTTTTGAGTTAGGAATGAAGTTCAGTTCCAAGCAACAGTTCAAGAAGGCAGTAATAGCATATGCTTTGGCGCAGAGGAAGGTGATCAATTTTATCAAAGATGACATGAAAAGGGTGAGGGCAAAATGTGATTGGGCTACCTGCCCTTGGGTTTGTCTGCTGTCCAAAACCACTAGGAGTGACAGTTGGCAGATTGTAACCTATGAGAGCATGCATGCTTGTCCACCAAGAAGAGATAATAAGATGGTCTCCTCTGTTAGGATTGTAGAGAAGTATGACAAGTTTATTGTTGCTAATCCTGGATGGCCATTATCCCGTATGAAGACAACAGTTCAAGAGGAAATGTTTGTTGATGCCTCAATATCAAAGCTAAAAAGGGCCAAGTCACTTGTGATGAAAAAGGCTTTTGATGTAACCAAGGGACAGTACCAGAAGTTGTACAATTATCAGCAAGAGCTGCTTAGGAGCAACCCTGGTAGTACTGTGGTCATAAATAGAGTGATATTCAAGAGAATTTATATATGCCTAGATGCATGCAAGCAAGAGTTTTTGGCTAGGTGCAGGAAGATGATTGGACTTGATGGTTGTTTTTTCAAGGGATCAACAAATGGAGAGCTGTTATGTGCCATAGGAAGGGATGCCAACAATCAGATGTACTCAATAGCATGGACAGTGGTCTACAAAGAGAACAATGAAGAGTGGGACTGGTTTTGGGATGGGTGTTTATTTCTGACCAACAAAAGGTAATACCTAAATTCCAGTACATTCTCATTCAAAACTAAACCACTTTTTTGTAAATGATGTCATTCTTATTTTGCTGCATTTTTTGCTTATTGCAGGGAATAATTAATGCTATGTCCAAGTGGTCACCTGAAGCTAAACATAGAAACTGTGCCAGGCATATCTATGCCAACCGGAAGAGACACTTCAATGACAAAGAATTCCAGAAGAAATTTTAGAAATATGCCAAGGCTCCTTGTAGAATGCTATTCAATTTGGCAAGGGCAAAACTTGCACAACTTATCCCAGCTGGAGCACAAGCCATCTTGAATTCACATCTAGAGCACTGGAGCAGGGCCTGGTTCAGGTTAGGTTCTAACTGTGATTCAGTTGATAACAACATTTGTGAATCTTTCAACAAGTGGATTTTGGAGGCTAGATTCTTTCCTATTATAACAATGTTTGAGACCATTATAAGGAAAGTAATGGTTAGAATCAATAATCAGAGAAAATTGTCAGATAGATGAACTACTGTCATTTGCCCTGTTGTTCTTAAAGAAAACTTAATGTCTACATAAATGAATCTGCTTTCTGCCATGTTATATGCAATGGGGCTGACAGCTTTGAAGTGAAGCATCATGATCATAGGTTCACAGTCCATCTAGACAAGAAGGAGTGTTGATGTAGATATTGGCAACTGTTAGGATTATCATGCCCTCATGCTATAGACTGCATCTACTATAGGACCGATACACTAGATGAGTGGGTTGCTCCATGCTATTAAGTGGTAGAGTTTAGAAATACTTATGCCCATTGCCTACGCCTCTTGAGGGCATGTCTAGTTGGCTAGATGATGATAGGGAGTCACTGAATGCTCCTGGGCATATCAAGATGCCAGGGAGGCCTAAGACTGAGAAGAGAAGAGAGCCCAATGAATCAGCTAAACCAACAAAGGCCTCCAAGTTTGGAACAATTATTAGGTGCAGGACCTGTAAGCAGCCTAGGCACAACAAATCAAGCTGTCACAAGTACACTGGTTCTGGTGCAGGAAGTAGCACAACAGCTTCTCAGCAAACTGTCAATGCAACTAACAACTTGGTGGTTTCAAACACACCTAGCAGCATTGGCCAAACCAGGAAAAGAAAGGCAGTTGAACTGAGTAGTAGCATCTCTGCTTGCCAAACTAAGAGGAGATCACCTCCTACGAAAAAGGTGTGATTTTACATTTTCTGCACTAACATATTACTCCCATTCACTTGGTCTGTAACTATAGCTTCTACTTGTAAGCATCAAACAAAATCATCCCAATGGTGAAGGTAGCAGCAAGTGCAAAGGTATCAACCCAACAAAGTGGTTCAGCCAGTGTGAACCTTTAGGCCATAGTTCCACGTTCTCAAAGCTCTACAAGTGCTTCTATGAGAATCACTTCTAGAAAAGCAAGTGTGTTTGTTCAAGCTCAAGAACCAGCTAGGGGCAAGCCAAAGAAATCAACACCTAGGCCACTGATGCTTCTTCCACCATGGGAATCTGACAAGCTGTGATGAGTTCCAGTATTCCATTATGTTACCTACTACTATGTAATGTGATGTAATGCCAGACTCTTGGGCATCTCTTCTGTGATGTATAGTTGCAAACTTGGGCAATCCTTTTGTGATGTATTGCCAGACTCTTGTGCATGTCATGTCATGTCATGTCATGTCATGTCATGTGTATGCAATGGCTAAGTGATGACCATGTACTATGTGTGCCAAACTCTTAGGCATTTAATATTAGAAGCTTTGGCAAATTGTTAGCCCACCTTGAATGAATTGTCAACATACTTGATGGATGTTTTTTGCACATGATTGATGTCAAACATGATTGATGCCAAATATTCCTTCACATGATATGAGATGAGTTTCACAAGCCATTCCAAATTTTCAGCATTCACTAAATTGGATTTCTGCATTGGTTAAATTTAAGATCATCTCATTTCAAACATATTGCTGCATTCACTCAAATTTTAAATTTCAGGACAGGCAATTGAATATATTACTACATTCACTACATTTTCAAACAAGACTACAACCACCATACATTTTTCCATGTCAGACACCACCATACATTATGTCCTAAACATACCATTCATTCTTGCTACCATATTACAGCTCAGTTCTTAGCTACCACCAAAACAAACATCACAAACACACATGCAAGCAATAACTTGACTAGCAAAGATCTCTGTTTCTCTAGCCTAATGATTTCTGCATTCAATCTAGCAATTTTGGCTTCATCCTTACATGCCAGAATCCTCAAAGTTGCCAACTCCTACCTTGCTGCAGTAATCTCGCACTTCTCCTCTTCCTTTGGCCTCAGTTCTTCAACAGCACGCTCAAGCTCATCCTTCTCCCTTCTTAACAACAAAAGGCATCTCGAAGATCATTCAACAGCTCTCTCATGAAACTGCTTGCTGGGGAATCATACCAATCAAAGTAATTACAACCGGTGCCCTGAAATTCGAGATGCAAAATCACCAAAACCTAATTCCCACCTCCCACAAAAACAACCAAACAGAACAAATCAAAATCACTCACCCGATTGTGACATTTGTAGTATCAACGACCTAGGTTGTCGACGCTCCACAAGATCCACCGCGCCACTTTCGCACCATACCCGCACATCACCGCCGGCTGGTACTCGAACAACCCACACGAGGCAGGATTGGAGCACGGTTGGTGGGATGGGAGAAAGCCGAAGAGCATTCGCTATACAAACTCGCCATCGCGTCGTCTGCAGTCCCCTTCTCGCCGCCGCCGTTGCAACAATCAATCGCCGTCACACTAACCTAGGGTTTTCAGACAGAGGAAGAGGGGAAAAACTCACGCCAGCAACGGGATTGATAACTCCGTCTAATAACGCCTCAACGGCGCACTGACATGTGGGGCCCATCGTATGCCACGTCAGCGAAACCGGGGTAAAATTCATTCGATACTATCTCTGGACCTTTTTTGCACGGTTTCAAATAGTTTAGGGATATAGATATCTGGTATTGGGGATTGAGGACCTCAATAGACTCGACGTAAAGTTGAGGGATGTCAGATGAACTTATTTCTTTTTGGGGAGAGAAATGTCATCGAGCCCAATGGGCCATGGACCAATGGAGACTAGTAAGGCTTTGTTCGGCAGACTGATTTCCTAACGCGCACAGTAAACACGGAAAACGGAGCGGTCATTAGCGCGTGATTAATTAAGTATTAGCTAAATTTTTTTTCAAAAATGGATTAATTTGATTTTTTTAAGCAACTTTTGTATAGAAACTTTTTGCAAAAAAGTTCACCGTGTAGTAGTTTGAAAAGCGTGCGCGGGAGGAAAAACACTGTGCGGCACGGGTTCCGAACGCCAGCTGCCGAACAGACCCTAAGTACTCAGTCCCACCGAGAAAAGAGGCGTACTGGCCCATTTCTTGCGGCTCAGGCCCCCTCCGTGGCGCCTTTCAGTGTTTGTGGGCCCACCACGTTCCTTCCTTCTTCCTCTCCAAGTCCAAGATGAGACTGGAAACCTTGATCTGGCGGCTCGCGGCGCCGCACCACCACCAACAACACACGCACGCGGGCAGTCGCGCACCCACGCTTCGATGGGGCGGCTGCGCGCGTGCAGCCGTCTCCGCCGCCTCCTCGCGACGAGGCCTCCTCGTCCGGCTCCTCCGCCGCCACCGCCGACGAGCGAGCCTCTCCCGCGCCTCGACGCCTCCTCGCGCTTCTCCGCTAGGGCCTTCTCGTCGGCCTCGGCGGTCGCCGTCGCGGTGCCGCACGAAGCCCGCGACACCGGCCTCGGGAGCTCGGCCTACTGGGCCTGGATCCGGGCGGCGGCCGAGTCGGCCCCGGCCCCGCCGCCTCAGCAAGAGGAGGAGGACGAGGGCCTCGCGCGCTGCATCCCCGTCAAGGCGTACTTCCTCTCCACCAGGTACGTTGGTTGGAGCACGCGCGTGCTTGCGCGACAGGTGTTTGTTGTTTTTTTCTCAAAGGTTTATGTTGCATCATATTTATGCTAATTCAGTCTTCCTTTGTGGCATTTTGATGGGTGGATGCGGTTAAATAGATGAAGAGAACTAAAATGGTGTGTTTTTGTCTGATTTTTCTTTCCCCCTTGTGGCAGCATTGATTTGAAGAGTTTGCAGGCGGACCATGGGAGCGACGTGGTACCTCCGTCGACCCGATCGTTGAACTACATTGCACTCAGATACTCAGAATTCCCGCAAGAAATCATGGTTAGTGATACCAATTTGCCATCGCACAGTTCCTGGTCCAAATGCTTCTGAATCAACTGATTTAAAGTATTCAACCCCATCATGGTCATTTGTTGAACGTAGTGCTGTGATGTGTAAGCTCTGTTTATGTGCGGTGCAAAATTTAACTTCCTTCCTATGTTTGGCTAACAATTCTGTAGGACATTGGAGTCAAGGACAACAGATTTTGCTACCGCTATGTGGTTGTGTTCCAATATGGTTCTGCAGTGCTTTTCAACATTGCTGATCATGAAGCTGAGCACTATCTTGATATCATCAGGAAACATGCTTCAGGATGGCTTCCGGAGATGAGGAAAGATGGTATTGCACAACTCTTGCCTGTCATAGTTTACCTTCTGAACAAAGACTTCACTCTATCCATTATAGTATGTTTATGACTAGCATACAATTCAATTGCCTTCTATGTTAGTGAAAACTGCTTATTGTTCAAGCCGATAGAATTACATGAGAGTCCATATGCATCTAATTTGATATTGGGCGTGATGCATCCAAAGGCTGGTACTATGTTAAGTCATCTTGTACCCCCTAAACAGTTGCAAAGGCTTTTCTTTCACTGGGACAAAAATGGCCCATTTGCAAAGTAGTGAAGTAGTACTGTGTAAGATTAAGAATTTAAGACCTGTATTACATCCTCACATGATATCTATTTTACAATGACCAGATTATGCAGTAGTTGAGAAGCCCTCCCTGACAACCTGGATGAAAGGAGGACTTGACTATATAGTTCTTAAAAGCCTAGATACAGATGGAATTCGCATCATTGCAAGTGTTCTTGGCCAGAGTATTGCTCTTGATCATTACATACGGCAGGTACTGAAAATGGGCAAACATCGACAGGCTTTTCCATGTGGTGGTAGCCTTGAACTTTGTTCTTAGAAGTTCTAAAACACTAATTTTGGTAGGTTGATGACATGGTTGAGGAGTTTACTGAAATTAATCGTGTCATGGAGAAGACTGGGAACTTTACTATGCAAAGAAAGAAGCTGTTCCAACTTGTTGGCAAGGCTAATTCTAACCTTGCTGATGTTATCATCAGACTTGGCCTTTTTGACAGGTATCTCTTCTACAATAACTACATCTCTTCCGGTGCAATTGCATAATTTATGGCATTTGTTTTCCCCATTACATACCAGTCCTATGTGCTTTGTAATAAGCTATGCTGTGGGGTAGGAGACATGTAAACCAAGATGCTTCTCAGATATTTCATGTGAGCATCCTATACAAATGGTTTACTTATTCACACAAAAATTCCTTTTGGGAAAAATAATCAAATGGGATTTGCACTGTTAGTTTGATATTCTTTTCTGGTGCTTTTTAAGATAGGTTGATGCATTTTAGATCTGAACTCTAAAATTGGAGTTTACATGCCACAATTCTGTGTTATAAAAGCACTTTGTTCATTATAAATTTTTCTGTAATCTGTTTTCCTGATGCTTTGCATTAACCCTAGCTCTGCAAGACTGCAAATGCCATTTTGCTTAAGGAAGCATACTCATTTGCCATTTAAATTACCGAAGGAAAGGAAGAATTATATGGCCTCTCTAGCATAAACGATTTAAATTTCAATTGAAACTGACATTTTTTGTCACAAGGCTCATTGGTTAATGCTAGTACCTTTTAGTAAAAATTCCTCTGTTCATAACATATGCATAGCGTATCAAAAATTGCCAAACATTATGTTGTCCTCAACTGGCTGTTTCCAGCTGTAAGGCTTGCAACTTTCCAACTAACATGGTTTCATAAGAGCCCAAGACAACCATGAAAAAAATGATGGATAAAGGCTAATCTAAAGGGAATTATACAACATCATGGATAGGGTCTCCTTGCGTATCTTGTGGTAGTCCCTTAAAAGAATATGACTTTCTTCAGGTCTGAAATCGCTTGGAAAAATTCAAATTATGCGCAAATTCTTGAGTATCTTCGGGAAGAATATGAGCTGAACCAACGTTTTGGAAGCCTCGACTTCAAATTGAAATTTGTGGAGGTAAGTTCTTCAATTTGCATTGATCTTCAGTGCATTAGCTTTTCCTTTTTTTTTTCATTTCGAGTTCCCATTTGCGCTTACACTTTATTATTGTAACAGCACAACATTCATTTTCTTCAAGAAGTTCTCCAAAATAGAAGATCAGATTTGCTGGAGTGGGGTGTCATTATACTACTGATTATCGAGATTGTCATCTCATTATACGAAATTATCAAGGACTCCAGTATGATGTCTTGAGAGCACTCTATCCAATATCTTTTGACACAGCCATCTGCCCGCACTTCATCACCCTACTGTTATGCTAACTCCACACTCTATCCCCCACAATTGAACGCTAACCTTAGTTGAAAGGTAGTAAAGCTCCCTTTCATAGCTTACTTTCGTGTTATACTGCCTGGGATGCATTTTTTTAGTTTATTTATTCTGCTGGTTCCAAATACACCTCACAGCTAACAAGAGCAGTTAATTTTTTCTCCAAATCCCAGCAAAATTCAGTGCCCCAGATTTTCTATGGGAAGAGTTTTGGTTTTCCTCCTTATGCATTTCAATGGATGTTCTTGGTACATGCTACCAGGGTTTACTTACTCTTGTAGGACCTGTGTTGGTCCCAATTTTGTGGTAAGACATGAGACCAAGACCAGCATACAGCTGGTCATTAGAAGGGATGTAAAAATGATACGAAAACCCTTTTTTTGAAGCATAATGGCATTATCCTTTGTATTATAAACTTCTCTCATACTATATTTATCTTTGTACTCAATTTTTAATAGATAACGTCATTGACTTTTAAATATATGTTTGACCATTTGTCTTATTAATTTATTTTGTGTAAATGCATAAGATATAAAGTAAAACAACCCATAATAAAATAAATGATAATTACGTAATTTTTTTGAATAAAACGAATGATCAAACTTGTATTTAAAAGTTAATAGCATCATCTACTTTAAAAAACGTAAAAAACGGAGGTGGCTGGAGGTAGTACTAATATTTAGCGAGATGCAATGATTTTTGGTTAACCACTTTAATTTGCTTGTGCTCAAGGATCTTTGTACAACCCAAGCAATGCACAGAGTGCTTCAGTTCTCTCCACTGCCACACCCAAAGACTGCATGAATCCTAGACCACTGAACTGAATTGCTCTCCCACCCAAAAAGAGCATGAATCCTAAATCACTATTCAAATTCAACAAGCTGGGGCCCTACCAGTTTTCGGAAGTTTGCACGGCCTAAAGTTTAGGAAACCTGTGACGAATTTCGGCCACATTACGGGAGACATGCATGTCCAAATCATCACGACCGACGATTGTGACCTATCATTGCATAAACAATTCCAGGCCATGCAAAGACGGCGCGAAAGGATGGTACAAATCTATTATATTATATGCAACATCTCCATATCTTATCATATCATATCCTGCTTGTTCTTGCCACAGAAAATATAGTGTAAACCCGAATAAAATATTTTCTTTCAGTTGTCCCAAAATGGATGCCTATGGTTGTCTTTCTCCTAATTTATTCTTTGATGCCAGGAAACCCAAGCTGGCAGTTTACAATCGTAAACAATCAATCCAATCTCCTCAGCAAGTAGGCTACTTGAACGTCCTTTGTAAGAGGCATGATCCTGTAGCTGTACAGTTCAGCGACCAAGCTGGGTCTTATCTTGTACACCGGTGGAGCGCCGTTGTCTTCAGCGCCTAAATCCACCTCTTGTCCAAAGATCTTAGCCTTAGCTTCCACTCTATGTTCAATAGCACGCTCCACCGTTTCATAGGTGAGCAGGTGCATTAGTTGATCACGGTCCTGAAATTCCCAGATAAAAAGAATTAGCCGCTTACATAATGGACTCAATTGTCATATGTACCTAAAGTTATGTGCAAGAAATACAGACACATCGAATTATTTGCCTCCCACGATAAAGATAGAATATACAGCAGAACAGGACACAAACCTGTGCTATTATCGCAGGCATGTAAGCTTCAGGAGACTCTTGAAACTTGGCCTCTGCCACAAACTTACCATAGTGGATTCTTTTGGAGAGCGCCTGGATGATAGAACAAGAAAATAACAGGTGAAAAAAATTTCCCAATATAAAAATGCCTAATTGCATGAGTCACCAGTGAACAAGTACTATGAAAATGACATCTGGTGAAAATTCTGGCAGCAGAACATCTTGAAGCAATACTAAGACAAGAAATGGTTTTACAAGAATTATTTTGCTAATACTAAATTCTTTTGAGCAAATGAAAGCTATGGCAGAGTAGACAGAAGCAGTATGAGGCCAGATTATTAGAACATTTGGTATACTAACTGTAGTACCTGCAGGCAGATTGTGTCACAAAGAGCACTGGATCCATAATTACCATCACTTCCTTCTTTCACTAATCTTGGAAGAAGCTCATCAAAATACATTTTCCAAATCTCCTTGTTGATATTAATAGAATCAGCAACAGGATGCAAAACCTAGAAAAGACAAGAACAAAAATAAGAATTTCATCCAAATTTACTTATAACAATACAGCAGCGCAGTAATCAATTAGCAATGTGAGTCTCAATAGATGGTACTCCACTTAGTATCAAAAGAAGATGGTATTATGTTGCAGGTGGATTGTGGTAAGCACGATATCCCACCACAGAACCTGATATACTAGTGGTCAGTCAACGAAGGTACATGCTTGCCTTCACTGACAAAAGAAGCCACATGAGCCCACACAGAAGAATTCGACATCTAAGAATACATAAGATTATGCATAACCAATTCATCTACTGTCAGTTCAGAGAGAGAGAGAGAGAGAGAGGGAGAAAGAGGCAAGCATAAACCCAAATAATAAAACCTGATATATTAGTGGTTAGTCAATGAAGGACTATGTTTGCCTATACTAACAAAAGGAACACTGAAAGCCTACAGAGAAGAACTAGATGTCTTAGAAGACATGAGCTTATGCATTACCTTTGGATATTGGAGAGGTGGCAACAGTGGTTCAGGCAGATCCTCTGGAAAGAATGGGTGCTCATCAGGGCTCTTATATCTCCCAACCTACACAGGAGGCCAGAACCATCAACATTTTGCAATTTTTGGCATACAATGAACAATTATATTCCTGATTGCAAGCCTGCTCTACCTGTTGATGTAGCTTTTCAGTTTCTCTAACCATGAATTCAACCAAAGAGCCATCAAATCCATCCACATGGAAAGCATTTTTATCATATATATCAGCATTGTAGCAAAACTGTGCTCTCTCTAAAAGGCTGAATATGATGCTGTCTTCTTGCCTAACCAAGGAGGTTCTAATGTTGTCCAAGGTCAGTATTTCACTTTGATCTATCCTCTGTTTCTCCTCTCTGCAAAAAGTACACAAGAAAAAAGTTGTTAGTTTATTTGGTGTAATACAAAAAGGTCAAATCTTTTGTAGGAGTGCCATAATGACTTAACCAGATTATCAATATGTTATTTGTCCCTGCAAAGAAAAAAAATGTTCTTTGTTTTCCAAGTCAAATCCCTTCTAAAAGGTGCACATGTGTTTCTAGAAAGTTTTGCTGCGATTCAGGGATTCTTGGCCATTAAGATACTACAGCAGTCATACAAGAAAAATAATTCACCCTTTGTTGAGTTTTCTACACAAAGACTTTGGTCAAGTCACCAGTTGCCCATGATTTTTGGTCGAAATGGCAAAAGACCTTGCAGGAAATTTGCATGCTTAAGCATCCTTCGCATCACACAATGATCAAAACCGTAATATGGCTTCAACTAATCAAAACTCAAAACTACAATATGGCTTTTAAGTCAAAGCTGGTAAGGACAATCATTAGCACAATCAACTCCATGTTCTTAGGAAATCAATTCAAAGGAAATATTTCTCAAACTAACTAGGAGACCAATTGTCAACCATCAACTCGACATCAAACCATTCCTCATTTCTCTCCCGAACCAGAAACAGCCACGAATCGAATAGTACGATTCATGAATCCAACAATTAAAGCATAACGCAAATTTCGATTCGCAAAGCACTATTGCACTAATCGCACAGACGAAGATGCTATGCTAGTACACCACCAACGCCAACAGAGAATCATGCATCCGATTCATTCATCCGAAGACCGGCACGCATAAGGAGACCTCGCGAGCAAAAGCGCAACAAGCCGGCTAAGCAAGGGGGATACTCCAGAGGAGTCCATACTTGGTCACGGGGGTGACGNGGCCCGCGCCCGCCGCGACGACGGGCCGAACTCGACGCGGCTGGCCGGCCCTCCTCCCCCGCGGGCCACCCCCCCGCGCGCGGGCGACGCCGGCGAGGCGGTCCTGGAGCTGGAGACCACCTTATTGAACTCCATAGCTCGCTCGCTCGCTCGCGGTGGAATCCGGTGGGGTAGAGGAAACGGGGGTTGGTAGGGTGGACGTCGGGTCGGTAGGCGTGGGGGGAAATGCGGGCGTCGTCGTCCGCGATTTTGTAGGCGGCGGGAGAGCGAAGAGGAGACGACGACGGGAGGGGAGGTGAGGTGACGGCGCGGAGGGGAGGGGGGATGGTTGGCGGAGGCGGAGGCGGAGGACGGGAGGAGGTAGTAGGTGGGTGTGGGGTTGGGATTCGTGGGAATGAGTCGGGCGGGGAGTGGGGACGACGTCTCGTCCGGCCGAGAGGCGTGAGAAAACTCGGAAAACTGGGGAAAATTGGGGGGCGGTAGGAGGACGTTAGGTGTGTCGGGGTTGTTCACTTTTTTTCTCCCGTGCTCTCGGCGGNGCGGGCGGAGGTGGCGCGGGCGCACGGCGCACGGGGTTGGTGGGTGCGGCGCGTGTGAGCCGCGAGGAGGGCCGGGAGAGACAGCGTGAGGCTCGCCACCACGGCACGCGTCGGCTTCGGCCTCGGCCGGGTGGACAGCGACCTCGGGTTTGAGGCGAGGCGGAAACGGAAAGCGAATGGCCAGGTCATAATTAATTCTGCTACCGTCGATTGAGAACAAACGCAAGAGGCACCAAAACAGGGCTCCAACCCTGCGAACGGCTTTCGTTTTGCCGGCCGTGTACACATTACAGATCAAACCCAGTGTAACCGTTCGGTACCCGTGGATAGAGCGCATGCTTTCTAAACGACGTATTTTTATTTTAAAAATTGTTTTAAAAAATCATATTAATTTACATTTTAAGTTTAAATAATTAATACTTAAGTAATCATGCTAATGATTTATCTCGTTTCATGTAATTTTTCAATCGTCTTCTTTTTCCTCCTCTCAAACATACCTAGAAGTTCATTCTTTTCCAATTAAGATGTAGATTTTTCATTCGTTCTTTTTTAATTAAGATGTAGATTTTACATCGGTTTTCATTAGTACGTTTTTCAAACTGTTAAACGATATGTTAAAAATCAAATCAATCTTTTTATAAGTTTGTAATAAATAATAATTGAAATTTAATTAATCATGTATTATTAGCTTACTTTGCGTTCTCTTGCTTAATTCTCATCTTCATCACTTGCGAGGAGGACCTAAGCCTAAGTGTAAGACAACGGAATCTATACCACCACTACTACTAGATGTGCAAGCACTAAGGTGACGTCTGAATGTCCTGAACATAAAAATAAAAATAAAGATGAAGATTAAGTGTTTCACGTAAAACGAGATAACATAAACGTGTAATTAATTGAGTTTTAATTATTACAAACTTAAAAAATAAATTTATTTAATATTTTAAAACAACTTTCATATAAAAAATTATCTTGTTGGTTTGTAGAGTATCCAATCGCAGCCTAAGCATCCTGATTCCTGACGATATCTGCTGCTTCCAATGGCGGAAGGTTGTCCCTGTCACGACGACTTGGTCAGTCGGTCGTGCAAATGGGAGGGAATCTACGACGTCTTTGCACTCCCTCCTCCTCACGCACGGCAGAGTTTATCGAGTTCCAGAGAGCAGCATTTCCGCATCAGCAACACCAGCACTCACGGAGCATTTCTTCGTCTTACTTTCTTATTTTCCCCGAGCGTAGAAAATTCTGTGGTTTCCAGTTTTCCACGGAAGTAAATTCCAAATTTCCAATAGATGTACGTCAACCCTTTGTTTTCTCTGCAGAGTTGCAGGTTTGATGAATGCCGTTTATCTACAAAATGCCCATCAGAAGGAACACAGTTACAGAAGAACAAGGGGAAGTACTACAGATGTAAATCCATAAGGATCTTCTTTACAATTCACTGAACATTAGAAGCGTATACGTAAAGGTCTTCATGGATTGGGCACTATATGGGTGTTACCCTCAATCGTCAATCTGCAAGGTCAGATATCAGTATATCAAATGCAGATTGCCTCATTGCAGATTGCTGTGGATTGTTCAGGTTCCGGCTTAGCCCAGTCACCAGTCTTCACTGACATTAGCCCGCTGTAGTTACATCAGATGGTAACTAGCTCCTTCACCATTTCGGAACTCAGTCGGTGGTAAGGCATCGGAAATGTTATCAAAACAACTCTTCCTGCCTACCTGAATGTATCACGCAGGGACAGATTATATTAAGTTTGTGGTCCACTTGCCAATTACATGAGCGCATCATTATAAGTGAAAATGTGAAATACTCACCTTTCAGCTATCTGTGCTGCCATCATCGTCATCTTCATCCCCAGAAGCTTCATAACGTGGCTGGTCATACTTCTCACGAAGTTGCTTGATAGGAATGAAGTCCCCAGATGTGTCCTCACCGAAAAACAGAAATTCAATATAGGGGTGATCAAATCTTCCCTGTATTTATAAACGGAAACAGCATCAGTTCAGTTTGACCAAAAAAGAAAACCAGCAAGCAACTGAAGAACTCAAACTCACTTTCTCTGATACTTCAGCTTCTGCAAGATTTTCTTCTGCAACTGAAATTACAGACATAAACATGTCTCAAAATGGCACATCATAGACATAAAACAGTAAGTGAAGATGGATTTGATCATTTGATTGCTGAGTAGCCTACTATCTTGCCTTCTTCTGTCATTTTACATAAAACAAGAATGCTCATTAAAAGTTACAGATCTCAAGATAGAATTTCCACCAGTGATCAATGTCTATCAAAATAGTGGAATCGGCAAAGTTTTGTTTTTGACATGCGAATCAGTACATAGTTGTTCATTTTCACTGAGCAAAGGTAATTTATAAACTGAGTAGAGAACCTGCTATTTTATATTTTTCAGGGTCGAGTTTATATAGTGAGCCATCTCTGGTGATTTTTCTGAACAATAGCCTGATGAGGCTTCTTTAATAACAGCATAACTAAAGATAAAGTCACAATAAATCTGAGTTAGCATAAGGAATTTAAAACGCCATAAAAGGAAATAAACGTTTTCTGTAAAATGGTAGGTCAAAGTCAGCTGCCTCATAAACTAAGTGTAAACAGTGGAAAAGAAAATTCAATACCATATGCAACAAGGAGTTCTGGATCAGCGTATACATCAACAAGGACCTGCAAGATTTTGGCAATGAATCACAAAGGATTACACTAAGCATCTCAATTCTCAAAAGACTGTAAACTATTGAAACACATCAGTATGCATCGGCACTATCGTCCAAAAGAAAGCATTAGTTGCATAGAGAAACAGTCAATTGCAGGCTAATAAAATTGCATCATGAATGACCTGATTATACCGAACAAGGCCAAAAGGGAGGAGAAAAAGGCAATGATGAATATCACCATCTCAACTCCATAAGTGAGTTTGCAAATTAAGAACAAGAACAGGTAAGTATTATTACACATAACCGCCATCAATGATAAACAAGTCACAACTGATGCTACATGAAGGAAATGATATTTCTATGAACTATGGTCATTGATGAACTACTTAAATCGGAATAAGTCAAGCAGCATTTACTTGATAAAAAGGTTGATTCGGTCCTTTGGACAAGTTCTCCACATTTGCTGTCTCCATCCAGGACTTGGATTCACAGCACACAGGATCCATGCCACAAATCACAGCTCTATATCCTTCAGCAGGTGATGTAAAATTAAGAACAAGCGAAACTAAAGCGTGTTCACTGAAGTTAATATTTGATATAAAGTGTGCTTTAACACATGCAAATGTTCCATTTAAGGATAATGGCAAACTATTCATATAAAGTTTGAAAAGAAATTGTAGTAGTTATTTGTTGAGATTTTGCATAGCTTCAGAAATAATGTGTGAACAATAATAGGTAGTATAGCAGTACTCACCGTGTACCTTATGACGTACTTTCTGCCCTAGTCGAAATGCATATTTCACATTTTGATATGCAAGGGCCTTAGCGGAGACTGCCAGAGACTCTGCCTACATGGTGTTTGAAGTTAATATGTTATTTACACATAACCATCACATGGCCGGTGCACTACAGTTTTGTTATACCTCAAGTTTAGCAATTTCATCACGCAGTGCAGCTGCCAAAGCATAGTTTTCACTGTCAACAGCCTTTTGCAAATCCGCACTGAAACAAATTGATAAAGCTAAGTGATCTCTCAAATGAACCAATGCTACATAACACTGGGACGTCATGGAGAAATGGAAACTATTAACATACCGCACACGTAAAAGGTTTATAGCTTTGTCCTGAGCTTCAGTCTTTGATGAGCCTCTTTTAGCTTCACGTTGCCTAATTATCTCTGTTTCAATCTAGAGGAGGAGATTTTATTTAGCAAGCCTCATCCAATGAATTCATTTATCTTCAAGTGAAGTCATTTGGTACCTCTGTGAGCTTTTCCCTCAATTGTTTTGCCACATCAAATTGTTCTATATTCAATGCATACTGGTAAGAACCAAGCAATTCAATAGTTAGGCTGGACGTGCATAGATAAGTATCAAACATTTGCATGAACCAGTGGCCAGCAACTAAGAATGATGCAATGATCATGATAGTAGATATAATTGGCCGATTACTACTAGTCTAGGTAGCTGATCTGTGAACTGGATTGGTAACTTTATTCACTTTAGAAAATAATGGTAAGGAAGCAACAACTCACCTGTATCCGGGTCTGTAAGTCCAATTGGAAGTAGAAGATTAAGATGTCTTCGTTAGCAGACTCACTGCGTTCCAGCCTTGCATTACTACTGCTACGGCCATCTCCTCCAAATAGCCATCTAGCGTTAGTTCTCACTGTAGTACTCATTTTCCTTCTATCGATCCTCATATGTAGTTTTTTCACACACCAACGCCATGAGTACGCTCCACAGGTTACTGAATTTATTTTGTGAAACAGCCTCAGATCATCCACTGCAAGACAAGCTGGTCTAAAGCATGATCCATGGGGTGAGGAAATTGAACCGCATACAAAAATGCCTTGCATTGTATTGGTCTGAGATTTGGCCTGTTCAATTCTCACAATTGATGCAGTCCAACTCCAATCACCACACTGACAGTTGCAATCAGCAAGACAATGGCATCTCCAACTGCGCAGAAACAAAGAGCATTTTGCTTGAAACCACAAAAATACACTAGGTAACTAAGAAAGGCTTTGAATCGTGGCATCTGAATGATTATAAACAACTAACAAGCAGTGCCTGGAACCCTACCATATCGTTCATGTGCAATAAACATTTCACTATCTTTTTTTGTCCCTAGATATTGATCAACCTTGTTCTGCATTATTAAAGGTAAATTGTACCTAACGTGGTCCACGTGAGTAGGCAAAGAAACCCCAACTTTCTGGAAACAATGATAAGCTGCTACCTACCACAGTACTCCATCACGCAGAAAAAAAGAAACGATTGCCCTAAGAAGATAGTAAAAAGGACAGAACAGAACTACCGAACCGACCAATGAAACTCCGATCTACGCCGGCAAGGTTAGGTATAAGGGAGGACCTCCGCCGGGAGAGAAGGATACTACTACCTCCGAGCCGGGGCGACGGGGCGGCGCGGCGATTCGGTGGAAGGAGGCGGGCGGGGAAGGAGGCGATAGGTTGCCGAACGGCCGCGCGCTTCGCTTGTGTAACGACTACCACTGGCTCCAAGTGTGGCGGTCGGTCGACGACGGCGGTTACTGGATAGAGGGTGACTCGGGTCTCGGGATCAGGTGCAGTCGTCGCATCGACTGCAGCTGAAGCAATTGGAGCCATCTAGGCCGTCCAACAACCAACCAATGTCTCTGCCGTCCCCTTCTCCTCCCCACCGCGGCTTTTCGCGGATCCACCAATGCGGCGTTGCTATTGCTATGGCTGCTGGCTGCTGCCACACGCGAGTACCCCGCGGCCCCGCCCACCTCCTCTTTGTCGGACCCCGAGCAGCAGAGCAGAACGATCTTGGCCTAAGATTTCTGCACTTATTGACAATTATTTTTTGATTAAAAAAATATTCTACATCTATTATAGTATTGAATTATTTCTGCTCAATCCTCTCTAAACCAAATAATAAGGTCTAAGTGAGTTTACCGGTTGATCTACTTACTACGTTAACTCGGCCTCTCCCTGAGAAGAACAGAATTGCTAGAAAACTTTCATGAGTTTTTTTTGTCCTCAAAACTTTCAGATTTGTATTCATCGGATATTTGTACATGAAGGAAAAAAATGCTAGAAAGAAATTTTCATATATGTCACGCGTAAGATCCCGATGCTAACCAATCAAATCAAATCATAGTTGAATACAAATTTTATATAAGTTATATTATACTTACGGTGTAGTTACAATATAGTTATATTGCAATTATAATGTAATTACATTTTAATTATACTATAGCTACATCTGAAAGTTTTTCATAAAAAGTTTGTGGCAATTTTTTAGATACTTCCGAGAAAAAAGCGCGAGGGTTGCCACGACGGTTGGGCGAGCTCTTACGCACTGAATCCTTGAGGTTAGAGCCAGGCGGGTGGTGGTTGAGGAGAGTCATTGATTAAGGCTGTGTTCGGCACTTGGGGATGAAATCTAATCCCTCGTACACGTAAAATGAAACGACTCATTAGTACATAATTAATTAAGTATTAATTTTTTTAAAAAATGGATTAATATGATTTTTTAAAGCAACTTTCGTATATAAAATTTTTGCAAAAAACATATCGTTTAGCAATTTTAAAAATATGCGCGTGAAAAAAAAGAGAGATGAGTTGAGAAAGTTTGGAAACGGACTCAGCCTAAAAAGATTATACTCGTCGATTACATTTAGTCCTTAAGGTGAAATTGGAATTTTTCAGGTATTTTACATAGAACACGCTCGCTCCACAGACCACAGTCCACAGACCACAGTTCGCCATAGCTAAATTTTAGTTCGGGGTCCAGAATGTTTCCAGCTTTTATTTTTTCAGGAAAATTTTTATTTTTAACCATCAGCGTAGATAACTTGTAGCCTTTGAGAAAACACGTAGAAGTTTTATTTCTACCGATATAATGTAACGGGATAAATGGCCAAAATGAAGCTCTGAATTATACAAAACTCTTGTGTCAATGAGGTGAGTGAACTTCCAACAGACAAAAATGAAGGTACATATACAATGTCGTATGATTGTTACTTGTAGCATAACACCGAGCCGTGTCTCATCGTCTAAATATGAGATTCAGCAGTAATAACCCGATGAATCATCTGACGGACTCAGCTCATCACTTTTGTCGTCAAACAATGGTGATGAAGTATTTGGAAATGGATGTTTAACCCCACAAAAATGATAGGCCAAGAAATCTATTTGGAAGATCGTATGACGGTTCCAAGCCAATCTTCTGAGCTCGTATCCCCTTTTAAGGCTCTCAGCGAATGCTCTGTACCAACCTGTATCAGAAATCACATACCCAAAACAAAACAAAAAAACCACTGTCATGGAAAATTTGGTGTACATATGGCATGAGGCGAAGAAAAAAATGACCACACCTTTGTGATATACACATCAACTCCAAGCCTAGCGATCGCGGCAGCTTCCAATATTTTGGTCTCCATTCCACCAGTGGTGTCATGTGCAGCTACAGATATCTCGACTACAATGCATACCAAATTTTCTTTGTTAGGTTTACACAAGCTACAAGAAGCAGTGTATCTGTATCATGAGCTTCATCAGCTCTTGGCCTCCAGATTATAGCTTTGATCCCAGCACTCATATTTCAAATCGTTGTCCTCCCTAAGTTAGGCATGTGATCCAAATTATTGAGGAGATTTTCATTTTTCTCCAACATGGTGCATAAGAGCGAATAATGTATTTGGTTATTAGAAGTTGTTAATTGGAAAATCGTCACTAGCTAGCTACTTAATCATGTACAGTTTTATAATCTGAAAGTTGTTATCAACTTGAACTTGCTACAACCAAAATTGCTGTATCAGTTTCTCAGAATATTAACTGTATACAACTGCTAGGAATAATTTGAGCACCAGCATACACATGGAAGGAATAAGGAAGAAAAAGAATACTAATACGGAGTACCTCCTTTCTTGTTTCCTTGCAGTGCAGGTTTTACAATCGACCAGCTCCCGTTGTCATCCACCTCTGTTTAAACAGGCAAACAGCATGGGCCAGTCTTTACTCTTTAGTTTCTTCTAGTTTTAAGCCATATATGTTAACCCTCCACCCCACCCCCACCCCAAACACGCGCACATATGAAAGATATCATGTGCTCCCTACAATTAATTACTGATGTATATTATTATCTCAACAGGAAATTCAGTAGGCGAGTACCAAATACTAACCTATCTCTCTGAGAAGTTCTGCATTTGGGTCTGTTGGAGGACGGTCATATACTCCATGGACATCTGTCTACATCTCAATTTTCAGAGTGCTATGTAAAAGCAACTATAATGAAGAATGAACAACATACGTAAAGCGTGATGCACAAGAATGTAATAAAATGAGCCTGTCTGATAACAACAATATAGAATTTGAGTATAAGAAGAAACAAAATTCAGTAATTTGGTGCACACTACCAGAAATACGACATATTTTGGGCGCAGAAGCTGTGCAAGGTGGCGTATAATGACATCTCCACTCAAAATGGTGCAGTCCTAGGCATTTAATCATATCAGAAGTCTTAGACAAGTAAACAATATGTGTGTCATAGTCCAGAGAAACCTCTATTTAAGTTTAAACAAGCACATGGGCATGATTCAGTTCAAAAAACTCACCAGCAATTCATCAAGAACGGCATCTCCATGCAAAACCTGTAAGAAAATGTCTATGTTCTTTTTACATGTAGATGAAGAAAACACAAGTAGAACTGTGAAAGTATGCAATGTTTTCCCTATTCTTGAAATATTTCCTGAACAAACAGTTCAGATTAGTTCAAAATTTCAAATGTCTGAACTAATTCATTACTTACCAGTTGAAACAAATATCTGAGCTAAGTAGACATCAGAAATGTTTTGCAAAAGGGATGCAGCTTAGTAGAAGTACCAGTGCAGCCTAGATATACCGAATACGCTACATAACATGTGTAATGCATGGTTAAAAAAAACATGTGTAATGAGTATGCTATATACTACATAAATATTCCAGAAAGCAGAAGCACCACATTTTCCTTACAGGGGGATGTGTTTGAAGTGATCCATATAACTACATCTTAAACATACAACTTCAAACGATGCAAATTCTAAAGAAATAATCATTCAAGATTATGAGGTACAACGACTTACAGGGACAAAGCCAACATTGAGTGATTCAGTGATTTGAGAAGCATTCGCTGACGCAAGCTGCACGTGCAAAAATGGCAAGTAAAAATCAAAAGAGAGTCTCTGTTGAATGGACTAGACATAAATCTTCAAGAACTTGCAATGCCAAGTCTATGTCCAAAGATAGACAAGAATTTTAGTATTTTTTTTGGCTTTCTCACGTTTCTTTGTTTAGTAGACCACCCACAAGCAAACGGTGACATTCCAACAGATGGTATTCCTTCTACACAATCATATGTAGTTCCAAAAGTCAATACTTAACCACTACCAGTGACAAACTGGCAGCAACAGGCTAATAGCAATATATCAAGACCATATACAAGATGGATACAAAAAATATACTGGTCAGTTCAATTAAAATTGATTAAGATTACAGTAGGAATTAGTGCTCATAGCAAATAACAAGGGATCCTTGGATGTACCATGAGTTAAGTGAAGACTTCACAGTAAAAACCCAAACAGAACACAGAGACATTATGATGGAGCATGAGTTTATGACAAAGTAACAAAAAGGAACACATAAATATCCTAACATGGTAAGAAATAAGCATGATTGTGATTCAAATATGCAGAGTGGTCCTTCATCTCAATGCTGTGTACCTCTTGCAAGAGCTCTAACAATTTCCTGGTTGAGAGAAGTGACCTGAATTATAACATGTAGATCATAAGAACATTTCCAAGCATGTGCATTAAAGAAGCACTACACATGTTGACGATATACTGGGAAAAAAATGCTATATCTCTGAAAGTAACATGGAGAGAGAAATATATAGGTTATGATATACACATGGAGAATTTGAAAAAAAGTAGCCTTACTGAAATTCTTGTAGCCACAAAGCCAGCCTTAACAAGTGTTGAATGAAGCCCTCCTTTATGGACTCCTGATCTACTTGCTTGGAAGTGACCAAAAGACCCTGAAGTAGCAGATGCAAGTAGTCAGCTATTACAACACCAAAATACTACAACTAGTGAGGAGTACCTTTTAAACTACAGCAGTCTAATTATAGCTCGCGAGTGGTACATGCAAAGCATGAGCTATGCATTTTAGTTGCTCAGAACTATCTTTCAGGCACGCCTACCAATCAGACCAAATTTGTTCAAATATATTCCACGAGGTCAGCTGCATTCCTAATCTAGACCGGGTGAAGCAGTCGTGAAGAACAATATTTACTTTTGAGAAAATCCAAGAAATACCATTGACAAGCGCTCAATTCCAAGAAATGCCATCAATGAGTGCAAGTTCTACAAAATGCCATCGTACAAGCGATTTTGTCCCAAAAATGTCATCGCCCTTAGGGTTCCGTCTATCCCGTTCTGTTAAATGCACCGTTCATCCTATAGTACTTAACAGAGGGCCGCTAACGGAACCCTAACGACGATGGCATTTCTGAGACAAAGTCACTTGTACGATGACATTTTATGGAACTCGCACTTATCGATGGCATTTTTTGGAATTGAGCACTTGTCAATGACATTTCTTGGATTTTCTCTTTACTTATTGCTCAACCATTGAGACATATCTAGAGTATCACTTGGTTCAAACCATTTTTTTCTCATCACGTAGTATTCTGAAACGAAATCACAACAATCAAGCTGATCCTATCGTCCGCAGATCCTCACCGGCATGGGCAGAGCCCGATGGGCCAAGGGGGGTGCCCAGGAACCCAGGTCCAAAACCAATTTGAGTACTTGCCATCAGGTTTTCACCATATGGGCACCCCCCAAAGCCCAAACAGGTGTACCCCTGGTAGCACAACTCACGCATGGAGGGAAATTCTCGCGGCCCAGGTGCGAGGCTAGGCCCAGGCGCTCGTCCAAGGGAACAACATGGATGATTTTGCGGCGCCCACGCGCATGACACGCACGATGCACGACCATGACTCTCGGTAGTTGTGACTCAGACTAGACGCACGCCGCTTTTCTCTCCGCGGTGACTCAGCGACCATTTGCGTTCCTGATTTCTTGACCCTTGCTCTAGGGTGGACGTTGATCGCTGTACGCCAGAGTAGAGATAGCCCTCCCCAAGCTCACGCTTATAGGTATTCAGCAGCAAGCTGTTGGCCCTCATGAGTACCCAGCCTCCTCTTCTCATACTATCATCCTATCAACAACAGACCAACATGGCAGAATTCAAGGGCGCCACAAGGTTGGTCTTCTGATTTTTCCTCTCCTTCCCTTTCTTGATGTAAATTTGTTAATTAGTGCTCAGTTGATTGAAGACAAAAATCACAAAATTTGGTTGATAACATATAAGAGTTATGTGATTATGGTCGATAGTCTTTGTGATTATGGCCTTATATATTGGCGTTTTCTTCCAGATTGTAATGCTAGGGTTTAAACTTTGAATTGAGATGTTGTAGTGCTAAATTAATATTGAAGTTAATGTATTTCTTTTTTACCTAGTCTTTTGTTTTGTTTTTAGTTATATACGAAGATGATTCTCCCCATTTGTTTAAGGTTATTGAGGACAATATATGGTATCGGCGGCATAGATGATGTATTTTATTAATGCGGATTACTATGTCATTTTGAGGTTTCCTTTCACCGTGCTTTTTATTTTTCTGAGCACTTCTGATCACTATTCTTTTGCCTTTATACACCATCTCCTCTTACGTTGAACAATTCATATGAAAAAATGCCTAAAACAATCAATATTTACTGTAACATTGATTGATTTTTTTTACCATTATATGTGGTGTACCCCCTCCAATTTGCTCTAGCTCCGCCCCTGCTCACCGTCCACCACCGATCACCCAGTTCAGCTCAGCAATACAAAAAATGGCACATAGCCAACAATAAATTCAGATGACCAACCATACCGGCACCGTGGACGACGACGAAGTTGGAGTCGAGACCCAAGCCTTCCATCTCCGATAAGCCCTCCACATCCACGACCGGGTCGGTCGGATCGCCGGGCCGTCTGCTCCAGTCCATCCCCACAACCTTCCCCGCCGCGCCGCCGTGGGACATGGCCTGCCTCAGCTGCGCGCACGCCGACCGCAAGCTCACCGCGTCGATGCTCTCCAGCTCTCCCTTGTTCGTGATGGCCGCTCCACCTGCGCCATCGGAGCTGCTCAGAGTAGAGAGAGAGAGAGAGAGAGAGAGAGAGAGAGAAGAAAGGAAACAAGGTATGGTGGAGCGCGCGCGAGAGAGTGAGTACCGAGCTTGACGATGCAGCGGATGGGGCGGGTCTGCTCCTGCGCCGCCGCGGCCGCCGCCGCTGCTGCCGCCATGGGAGCTTCCTCTCCTCGACCTCGCGCCGGCCGCGGTATCGGGAGGGAGACGGGAATCTGATGCTGTTCCGGTGGCAACTCGCAACTGGAGAGATCCACAGTTCTGGATTGCCCAGAATGCTGGGCCGGTGCTTCGTCTGCCGTGCCAGCCCATCAACGGGGAAATTTTCGGCCCAAACCTTCTCGGCCCGATCCGTCGCAACAAGAGCAAGGCACGAAACCGCAGCGCCGCCTCCTCCCTTCCGACCTCACCTCACCTCACCGCCGCATCCCGTTCGACGGTCACCGGCTAGACGCCGCCGTCGCGCGGACTCCTGGGTTTCCGTGTCTCCAGCGCTTCCTTGTTGACCTATTCCTCCGAGCTTCGCCCCTCTGACTTTCTCCCTGTTCGGGATCGCGTCTGCCTCTCGGCTCGCTGCGCCGCCGCAGCAGCACCCCCGACTCGTCCCGTCTGCCGTGTCTGCAGGTCAGTTGTATTTAGTGATTTTACTACGAGCTCAGATTCGTACTACGTTTTAATTTTGTGTATATGTGCTATATTCAACTTGCATTTGTTCAAGCGTGCTACAGTGTTATGCTGTATATTAGCATTATGCATGCATTTTGTTTGAGCATTAATTTGCGCCCGATTCGGTACTAGTTTTCCTGGTAGTATTTACTTTTTGTTTCTGACTGTTCTAGCTTCTAGTTTAGAAGGGATAATCTGTGCCGTAGAAATCGTGGTATCAGGTCCATTCAATTCAATCCCCCTATTGATTCATGTCCTTGCAGTTGAAATTGGAGTAAATATACAATGAGGCTGTTGAAAGCGGATCAGTTGTTCAGGAAAGTCATTGAGGGTGGGTCGAAAAAGCAATCTCGACTGCTTGGGCTTGACGTTGGTAGTAAGTATGTTGGGCTGGCTGTTTCCGACGACAAAAATAGGATTGCATTGCCTCTAAGGTATGCACTTCAAACTATTGTAGTTGAACATTGTGTTCCTTGATCCAAAGGTTTCACTGAGATAGTGAGATGTTTGCAGAACATGTATAGCACAAGTGGCTTCGGTGTGTCTCTACAATTAGAACAACACTTTCTATGTGATGATTTAAATGCAGGCGGTCATATGTAATCTACTAGGATAAGTCTATATTCCATTCCTCTCATGGATTAGTAGGAATGTTGAGTTTCCAATTCATTTCAATGTATCAGCATTTTTTGTTGTACTTCATTCAAATCATTATCCTGTGGATTGGAATCTTCCAACTATCAGAATTTGTTTCAGTTTGTATTGTCTCCTACTTTTGTAAGACTGTCTATTTATTGTGCTGTCTGTTGTATTAGGTCCTCTTTGATTAATTTGACTGTACTAAACTTCAGTTTCTTAGGAAATAACTGTAGTTGCCTTCAAACTTCTAAGGAAAATTATTTGCAATTTACAATATATCGATACACAAGATCTTATCCCTACTACCATAGTGTACCTTTATTATTTTTAAAAATATTAGTCTTTAACATATTCAAGCCTTATAAGGCTTTTCTTCACAAGAAATTCTTCACTTACCACTGTTGATGGACTGCACTTGGCTAAAGCTGATATCCTTTTACCTACCTGAGCACTCAGACAGAGCGGATCTAGATTTGCTGAAGTATGTGTTTATCTAGAATTTTGTGGTCATTGCCTGTACTGCTAGCATAAGGTTATCTGACAGGATAACACCCCTGTTTTATCAGATATTGACTCTCTTGAATTTGCAACAATCCATCTGCCTACCTGGTTTTTTGTGGCCAATACTATGACAGTTTAGTGATGGGATATATGATCTGCATGCATTCCCTAAAAGAAATGGATCTTCCAATTGGGATTAACAATTGCATTGTCTCCTACAGTGTATTGAGCAGGACAAAGACAAACATCAGCTTGATGGCGGATGATTTCGTAACTTTGGTATGCTGAATATGTTTACTTACATTTCAATTCTGGAGTAATCAGATTGTAGAATCACTCACCAAAAGATCGAGTTCTTAATATGCCATGTAACATCATCCTACATCAGATCGAGTGCTTAATGTGCCATGTCACATCATCCTACATCGCATGCCTGCGTACTGCAGAAGCAATTTTGTAGCATGTGTGGTTGAGGTTACGATGCATTTATGGAAGCCAGGGTTACATGCCTTCTCTAATATGCTGTTCTTTACTGCTCAATTTACTCATGTCATTTACATTTCTGAAATACTCGAGGGTGACACTGTCCACAAAGAAATCATAAATGATTTAGCAATAGAAGTTATTTTGCAAACAGGCAGTTGATGATGCATATATTATTTCATTTTAGATTCTGGTGAACATTTAAAAGCACTCATGTTTTGCTATTTTTGATACATGGAAGCCAATTCCTTTTCTTTGTTTTTGTGAATAGGTCTCGAAGTACTCCCTTGCAGGCTTTGTTGTGGGCTATCCGTTCAACTTGCAGGGTCAATCTAGTCCAAATGTAAAGTGTTCTTGTGCTGGGAGCCTGGGATAGTGCACCTCATTTTCTCACTATATGTTTGGTGATGTTTCCTTTTTCTATTAAGCAGGCATTACAAGTAAGGCTTCTTGTTGGAGAGCTCTGTAAAACTGGGAAACTTGATGATATGAGTTACACCTATTGGGATGAAAATTTTACCTCGAAGGTGATAGTCCTTTTTTGCACATTATCTCTCAAACATGAGAAACTACATATAGCATGGGGTGCATTACTCTTGTGACCATTTTATCCCACTTTTCAAGGACTTTTATGGTCGAGTGTTTTGATTGATCTGTTTATGTCTCCAGTGTGTAGAAGCCCTTTTACATCCTCTGAAACTACATGACCCAATTGAAACCAAAACAATGACAGATAAATTTGCTGCGGTTTGCATACTCCAGGTACATACACCAATACTAAATGATGCCATTATAGGCTTCGTTGTTTTAATTACGTAATTATTACTGAAAACCAGTAGTTCATTTGGCTGAACATCTGCTTAGTAACGCTGACAATGATACTTCGTTTTCCTAAAAAGATTTTTACTTTCTGTGCAGGGCTACCTAGATAATATGAACAGAGAATTGAGATCTGCAGATAATTCTGAAAAACAGGGTGACACCTGAGTTCCACGATGCATATATTATTCTGTTCGGTGCACACTAAACCAAAGACAACGGAATCAGCATTTCTTCGGTGCACTGCTGCCTTATGAAAAAGGCTGTAGGTGATATCCATGTGCAGTTCATTGAGACATGTCCAAAAACTCTTGAGTTGGTGCTCTCCTATGCGCCTGATAAGTTTTGTAGATGCTGACTTGCAGAGCTGACAATTCATCAGCTAGCAAGGGCAGCTTCCCTGCCTGCCTGCTAGAGGCAATTTGTTGTAGGTGATGCACAAGTACTAGGAATCTTTTCCCCATTCCTTTATCTTCTTGCTTATGAGGCCATTGGCACCCAAAAGCCTGCTCATGCGCAGCTTGAACAATCTCTTCCAATATGATTGCCGAACTTGCGCGTGTGTATATGACCGTCTATTGTGTTTCGGAAAGAAAATGATTGCCAAGCCAAGAAGATGCAATCAGGCTGTCGAGTCAAATCAGGTTGATAATGGCGTGCTGCAGCCAGATTCCATTTCCTATGTCTGCATGCGCATACTTAGACAAAATTCACCGTGATGTTAACAACTCATGTCATTCGACGACGGGCAGCTTTTGAACATGGTCACATCCCTGATACTTGCAAATCCTCAATGATGTTTCCTCGGTAGTGCATATCCGTGGCCTGCAATGCTCCTTGCAATTGTTGAATCTGTTTCCAGAACTGATAGCGTAAGGAATTGTATGACCATGATCCTTGCTGTCTGGTTGCAAAAGATTGAAAATTCTACTCTACAAAGCAAGTTAGGCTGACAGAGAATCTTGTGGATGGGATAAGGTAAGTTCACTTATCCCACTTAGTTTACTATTCTATAGGAAACAATAGGTGAAGAAATAGGCACAAGAGCTAATGTGCAGACTTGTGCTGCTGAGGTCGTTTCAGACTTGGACAAACAATGCTCTGTGGTTTACATGGACTGCGAGTCTGCAACGGATGAAATCACCAATCTACGGCTGTAATCTGCATTGTCCGTTTCCAAGGGTTAGCGTAAGGAATTTTTCGATGTTTCTCCCAGGATCTCAGAGTCTCAGTGGCTGAGGTCGCTGCTACTACCTACACATCCAAAAGATCATAAAATTCGATTCTACCAAGTAAGTTAGGCTCATGAGGAAGTTTCAGAATACAGGTAACTTCACTCATCCAGCTCGCTATCCCAGAAAGCCAAACAAAGGAAGAGAAAAAAGAGAGAAAATTCTGAGGCGGTAGGCACATCACAGCACAGCAATTAAGCATGACACATAAGGGGAGCAAGCAAGCCGGCGCAGCCACTTGTCAAGTTAACATAGCTCTCACGTATGCTTGCCTGCTTCCATATGCCAAAAGTCTACACTACAGCTCAAGCTGCTACGTATCTGCCTATATCAAGAGCAGGAGACAGTGGTGAGCACAGCACGAAACCGAGGTAGCTGAACCGTGCAAAGTCAACACAGTTGACAGCCAACAATAGCTTTGTGCAAAAGATATTTGGCAGCCAAGGAAAGACAGGTCAGGAGCTCACATCACCATTGGAAGTCAGCCACTGATCGTATCGTACCGTTGTTTTTTTAGGGAGCCGTACTGTCTAATCAGGGGGAAGAGAGCTGATGAAGGTGTATACTGGCACGTTGAAGATAGCTTGAAGGTAAAGAAGACGGCTGGTTCACGTACGATAGTAGCTGGTTCGGTCGAGCAGCCAACGGTTTTGGACCGGAAATGCAATGCACGAGCTAGCTCGATCGGCATCCTCTTCGTTATTGTTTATATTTTTTCCGGCTGTTTGTTTGTTTGTTTTTCTGGCGATTTCTTGACCGGAGATCCGCAGCCGTTTATTTAAAGATCGAGTCTTTGACAATTTGTTTGTGTGTTGATTTTGTCTGCGAAATTGTAGACTTTGACTGAAAGGAACGAGGTTAATTAATCTCGTGATCCAGTCAGAGATGAGAGATGAGTATTGGCATAGCGACGGCTTGAATGGAATTAAAACTTTTGTTAATTTCAGATTAGTAGCAACTAAGACGATCCCCTGCCTGTTCGCAAGATTTCAGGAAAATTCAGCAAGAGTAGGAATTGGAGGCAGAAGTTGAGCACAATGTATCATATGGACCAGGAACACATACTCTCCAAAATGATATTCAGCCACATATGCATACTTTGTCCTATTTAAGCTTTCGTGAAGATTAAATATAATATTTTTTTCGGTGCCCACGAAAATAATCAAATAACGACCCTGTTGGAGTATTAGACAAAGCTCATACGTGACTAGCCCATACTACGTGCACATTATTGACCGATGCCATAGCAGAACATGTCCATATACCGTACATGAAAATCGTGATCAAGCTGTTCCCTTTACTGATGGGCACCTGCAGCTGCAGTGTCTGAGATATGCTATCACCAAACAGTACCCGTCTGCATCCAACGTGCAAACTTCGGTTTGTCCACCACCGGGGCATGTACCTCGTGTGACAGCGACGCCACCAGCGATCGATCGAGCGAGGTCGCTTGCCCGGATGAGTACAGGGGCTCGAGGCCAAAGGGGGGAACCAAACGTGTGACGGGAACAGCAACGTCTCATGGGGGCAGCCCCGGTTGAGGCGCACTGGCGCTAGCTAGAGTCCGTAGCGTTTGGTGATCAATCCGACGGCCTGTCTCCCCGCGCCCCCGTCGTCACGCGGTCAGACGCGGGCGCTCGGTCCATACACGCGTGCCCGTACGTGCGTGCGCCACGGCCACCATCGATCGGCCACCGGCTTGGATGATAGCCGGTGCGAGGTGTAAATTAATATCCTTAAGGCCTTTTCAGCTAATCCCTTTCATAAAAAAAATTGAAAAAAATTGAAGAGAAATAATTCCATACCTATTAAGATATGAAATTAATCTCTTTTAATTTTCTCCAATCCTTTTCTTATGGAGATTAATAGAACATGACCAAGGGGACTATCTCGTTCAAGGGGGCTATCTCGTTCAAACGTAACGATACCAAGCAGGTATATCAATATAGTATTAGATTTGGTATCCTATAGGTTTTGGCTGATAATACCAGCATATACTCATTGATAGTAGACTAATGCCCGTTGATACCAGACCTGATTTCTACAGATATCAGTCGATACCTATTAGGTATCAGATCTAAGCTGAGAAGAGGAAGAGAAGAAAAAATAAAGATGGTTACCGGCATGACAGCGGTGACGCTCCCCATCCTTTCTCGGCACAATGACCGTGACAACGGCAGCGACGATACTTGCCATCCTCTTTTGATGAAGGACCCACCACACATGAGGCCGACACGAAGCGACCGCCCTCCGATTCACCCACCGTCCCTCGCCTCCCCCGTTTAGAGAGCAGCGCCCGTAGCGAATTAAGAGGGTGTTTGGTGCAACATAAAACCTAGGTGACGACCAAGGTGCACGCACATGGTCGTGGAGCGGAGCGGAGTGAAGCAAAGCGAATCGTCATGCGAGAGGTACCTTCCCGGTGCATGGGACAAGATCTGATATATAATTTTATTTGTTTTTTTCTTCCAAAATAAGTTGAGACGTTTGAACTTAAGACTTCGTGGTAATGCCGTTTGTATTTTTCTAGTAATTTTTAGACTTTAGAGAGCATTTAGATCATGTTTCATGGACATTCGTTTATTTGATGCTAGTTTTCACCGGATATTTTGCCCGGGAGGAGACCCTCGCGGACTTTTGTCACGCCGCTGTCCCTTGGTCCCAAGGCCGCAGAGACGTGTTGTCCCCTCCCCCCGATCCCTCTAGGATCGATTGGTCGCTCGAGGCTGGTTACGTTAGTCTCGCCTCGATCGATCGGTACGGGTACACTCACTGGCTCACTCCAACAAAGTCAGGATTTGACGCTTCGGTCGATTATCACCTTGCGATCGACAACTCGGGGGTTGTTTCACGTGTACGTGTTGAGTTCCCGTTCACGCGCGGACTAGTCAGGAACAGGATACACTACTACACTCAGCGGCCTTGACAATCAGAGACAATGTACTAAGCCATTTGATCACCATGCTGATCATCAGCGAGTCGATCTACGACTCTCTCGCCCGTTCGTCGTGACCATGGTTGGATTAATTAATTAGACGTGCAAAATAAGGCGTCCCTGTCCAGGGTGCCGGGTGGCGACGGCGACCCGTGGGGACGAGCGGTCGTACCCGAGAGAGACCGTGCCGCTCCGCTCCGCGCGGAGCGTGGCGTGGCGTGCTGCCGTCCATGCACACGGCGACGACGAGAGGTGCATGCACGCACGCACGCGAGGCGCTAAGCTATAGCTGCCGCCCGCTGCTGCGAACATCGTCGCGCGCGCTCCCGCGGCGCCGGGTGGTCTTCGGTCTTCACGTCGTACATGGTCGATCGCCCGACACCGCCACGTGAACAAAGGTGAATACGCGATCGTCCTGCCGCGTTCCGTGTGTCGTCTATCGTACGTAGCGCCAGCGCGCGTGCGTCGCGTCGTTGCGTCATAGCTCGGTCTCGCGATCTCTCCCTTGGCGCGCGGCGGCATCGGAGTCTGGGAGCGCGCCGGATCGATCGATCGATAGACCAATCGGAGTCGTAGCGCGGCGCGTCACGCACGCACGTAGCCGTGTGTCTGGTCGGACACGATCAATCACACGATATATATGCTACTACAGCGAAGCTAGATGCGGACGGTCGGGCTCGGCCATCTTTCGTTTTCACGGGGCGTTTTGATCAGGATTCGGTTCGGACCTGACGACATGGGCTAGCTACACAGTAGTAGCCGCTAGGCGTGGATCGAAGGATATCTTTGATGGATGCTACGAGCTAGCGATAGGATTGGGGGGAGTTGTGATGGGCAGGAATGAAAAGGGCGTCTTCTTTAAGCGTAGAGGAATCAGGCGTGTCTGCCGACAGGGTCCAAGCTTGATCTTTGTTAATGCGGCCTCAAATTGTAGCCTCTAGAGGCTGGTTCGTCTTGCTAGTAATGTTAACTGCGAGACATGCAGGACCCGATAGCATTTGCTGATTTGCGTGCATCGGTGCATGACATACCCCTTTGTTGGTCTGGCCTCCTTTGGCTATCTGACATCACCGGCTCCTTAACGGTGCGAGTGCTCAATTCCTTACGCTTTAACAGAGTACATAACTTTTCACTACAAGACTTCGTTCAATATGATTTTATCTGGCGTTGGACGAATGGTGGGTACATCGTCGCCTCGACCTGTAACACGTTCTTCAACTTTAAGGGTTCGATTTTCTACTCCTATGCCATGTTCCTATGGCGCAGTGCTGGTTCTGAGAAATTAATGCAAGCTTTTTCTTTGACTTGCACTTTAGCGACGGTCAATCAAATTCGCAACCGTGGAATGGACAATTACACGATGTGTATTATGTCTACACAAGGATTAAAAAATGACTCATTGTATCTTATTGGAGTACGTCTTCACGCGATAAGTATGACACGAGATTTTGTCCAAAATAGGATTGGCCTTTCTCTCAACCTGTCAGCAAGCTTCATTTCAAATTTGGTGGGAGTCCTCTCGTCGGTGGCTACAAGATCAAAATTGAAAAAGGTTTGACTCCTTCATTTTATTGGTTACCTAGCACTTGTGGTTGAAACGAAACTCTTACATCTTCAAGGGGATACTTTCCACAGTGAACACAATGATCAATCCCATCACATAAGAAAGGAAGCTTTGGGTTGCAGCGAAGCTAGTCCCTATGAGTTTTTCTTGGCAGTTAGACACACCCTTTCTCATTTTTTCCTTTTGCTTTAAGGTGTTCGGTTGTAACTCTTAGGACCTGACTTAGTGGATGACAGTTCTAAAAACTTTTTTTCTTCTAATATATTAATGTGTAAGGCTTTTACCCATTTCAAAAAAATATATCGCTCTAAATAAAGTTTAGTCAAACTTTAGGAATCCCACCAATTATTTTTTAAAAAATGATTCGTTTAAAAACATGGAAAATTGACATCAATATGTTTTCTCAAAAAGTATTGTCATAAAAGTAATAAGGTTTTATAAATATATTTTATCATAAAACTGTTTGTCAAAAAATTAAAGTTTAATTAAATCTTATTTAAAAATTAAATATTTATGAAAGGGGGAGTACTACTACACATTATATTACAACCTATATATCATCTTCAATTCACTACAGAAAGCAGAGAAGTTACATCCCACTTGTTAACTAATTACCACTCGACACATGTCCAGACACCAGAATATAGGCCAACAAGATTCACGCATGGGATGGATTAGCAGCGCCGTCGTCTTGCTCAACCACCGCCAGTTGCAGCCCTATGAATAAAATCAACTCATCAGCTGACGACGTCGTCGCTCAAAAGGCTAGCATGATGAGAGACCAGCCGATTTTTTTACTGTAACTACTCTTCTTTATCGTACTGGGCCACTTCAGGGAACCTCCAATTATGCCCAGGAAAGCAGAGACAGTGCGGCCACAAAGTCAATCTAGCGACATACGCGAATGACTTCTACCGGGCTAATCAACCACACTAGCTTTTTCATCTACCCTTCCGAACTAATTAAACACCCCCTAGCTACTTCATTCGTTCGATCATTTATTAGCTAATGGATATATATGTCGAGCTCATAAACATGGCAGCCAATCACGGTGCTCACGTACCTGTCCATGTTGACACATGCATACTAAACACTATACAAAATGAGGTTAATAATTATGGTTACGCCTTAATTTTGACTTGTGTATATCTCAGTGCGTGACTAACACTAACAAAATATGGTGGGTTGATTGAATACATCAATAGTGTGGTTGCAGTAATGCGTGTATATATAACTCCACACTCTATAGTTTAAATCTTGTTTCTCGTAAATATAATACACGTGATGAGTATGATGTTAATAAGAACTAGCAGGATGACCTGCACAATTGTACAATAGTCTTAGAATTATACATCCGCAAAAAATTATCGAATTTGTTAAATAGTCATCTCGTTGTCTTAGAATTTTAAGATATTGAACTTTCACTACTGGACAACCAATCTTTGCTCGATCAGCAAAAACAACAAATATCTTATATGTTTAACGAACCGGCGCTAAAGAAGGTCTTTTGCAACGGTTAAAACACCCAACGACACATTGCTATGTTTAGTCCCGATTGGTGTTACCAACCGGTACTAAAAATGCATCTTTAGTATCGGTTGGTAACACCAACCGGGACTAAAGATATTTTTAATATCAGTTGGTGTTACCAACCGGTACTAAAGATACTTTCAGGGTTAGTTCAAAAGGAAAACATCTTTATTCAAGTTAGATGTGTGTAGTAGGTGGGATGGTGTAACGCCCGTTCCGTCGTGGCGTTAGCGGGAAAACCTAATTCTTAAAAATTCTATTTGTGAAATTTTTGCACTTCGGTTACGTCTTGTTGTGTGCCCGGATCTCGTGTTTCCCCCTATCAGCTCAGTCCCTGAGAAATCACGAAATCGGAATTCGAATCCAAACTCTAATCCTTCCGATTCAAATCTCTGCCAAAAGTCTGCTTTACCTCCCTCTGTTCTCGGGCCGTTTTCCAGCTCGGCCCATTCCCCCTGCCCTCTCTCCCTCGGCCTCCTTCTCCTTCCCTGCTGGGCCGCGCAGCCCGGGCCCAGTCCGCGCGGCCCGAGCGCGGCGTACGTGCCCCGCACGCGCTCGCGCGCGAGAGAGAGGTCCCCTCTCTCGATCTCTCTCGCTCTCTCGGCCTCCCTCCTTCTCTCCGTTCGCTCGTCTCTCTCTCTCTCTCTCTCGTCGATTTCCCGCCGGCGCCCCCAAATTCCGCCTCCGCCTGTTGGCTCCTACGTTCCTGCGCGTCGTGGCCGACCGGAAGGACGCCGACGCCATCCCCTCTGGCCGCTGCCTGCCCTGGCGCCCACCCTGTCTCCGCGCCACGCCGCACCGCCCCGCCGTCATCACCGACGCCATCGCCACTCGGCCCCACCGCTCTGCGCGCGTGCCGCCAAGGAAGAGAGCCACGACTCCCTCTCTCGCTCTCTCTCTCCGCGTTCCTTTCCCGTTTCGACAAGGAGGCGGCCCCTCTTTTTTCTCCCTCTCTTTTTTCTTTTCCCCCGACCGGCGTCGACGTCACCGATGCCGCCGCTTGGCCGCTAGCGCCGGAGAGCGCCAGCTCTCTCCGCGTGCCTCCACCGCCTTCCCAAACCGCCTTTGCGCTCCACCGCCTTGCCGCCCCCTTTTAATCCCGCGCCCCTTCCCTCTCTCGGCCGCCATTTGTTCCGCCGTCGAGCACCTCCCTCCGAAAACCACCGCCATCGTTTTCCTCCGCCGCCACGCCGCTGCCGTCGACCGCCGCACGAGGACGCGCGAAGGGACTCCGGGCGCCGCTCGTCTCCTCCTTCCTCGACCCGAAGCCGAGACGTCCCCGCCCCGCGCCGCCGGTCCCCTCTCCTCCGGCTAACTCCTTCCCCGTGGTAATCCTCTTTCTCTCCGTTTCCTCCCATCTCTAGGCGCTAGCTAGCTCGCTGTCGCCCTCCCGTGCGCGTAGACGCAGTAGTGCAGCCGTTGGCGCCGTCGCGGCCGTCGCCTGCGCGCTCCGATGCTGCTCCGCCTCTTCCATCACTCAAGACGATCTTGGGAACCCGAGTAGCCGCTCCCCCTCCGACGAATCGGCCTCTCTCCGCTCCGACGAGTTTCCCCTCTTCCGCCGCCGGCGACGTGCGCCGCCGCAATCCGCCTCCTCCGATCCCTCTCCGGCAAATCCGAGCCGTTGGCTCGTCTTCTCTTGTTCCCCTCTCCGCTCCAGTGCCCTTCCCCTCGTCGAACCCGCGCCCCTTCGTCCTGGAGCGCCTCCGCCGTTGCGCGCCATTAGATGTCAGCGCCCTCTTCTTCTTCCTCCTCCCGCCATCCGACGTGGCGCCACGTTGATGCCACGCGAGCGCCAGCCGTCGCTCCTCCCTCCGTGCGCCTCGTCCTCGTGAGCCGGGTTGCCGATAGGCGGGTCCCGCTCTAGCGCCCCACACGATGGATCCGTTTCACCGCATGGGTTGCACCACGGTCTGGCCCAGTAGGCCCCTCTGCCTCGCGCGCGCTTGCTCGGCCTTGGGCCGCCCTCTCCGCGCGCCGGCCGCTTCGCTCGGCCGCGCTCGCTCTTTGGGCCGCGTATTGCGACCGGTCCAGTGCTCCCACACGAGCCTTGTTCGCTCGTGGGTCGCGCCTTGTCAGCCGGCCCGTCAGCCTCTCTCCGCGCCGTTCGGCCTTGGGCCGTTTTCTTCGCGCGCCGGCCCGCGTTGCCCGGCCGCGCCCGATTTGGCATTGGGCCGTATCCATCTATCCAAAACAAAGTTCAATTTACGTTCCTCCTTCTTTCTTCTTTTTCTTTTTCCAAGGGATTTAATAATTCCTTTTCCTTTAGAGAGAAAATCAATTAATCTTAGGAAATTCATATCATCTCAACCGTTCGTCCGTTTGACTCCGTTCAACTTCCAAAATTCCTCAAAAATTGAGATCTATCTATTGGCATGCTTAGAGGTCTTTAATAGGGCTTCCTTTTGACCGTTGTGTTGAGTCGCCTCGTTTTACGTGTAGCTTCGGAGCCGGAAAACCCGCAGTGCGCGGATTTCGAGGCGGAAGCTCAAGATCTTGAGCAAGGCAAGTCACCTTTGATCAATTGAACCCATAATTTGAAATTATGTATTTTAATTTTGCAAATTATGCATTCTTTAGGTTACATATAACACTTTGGCCGTGGTTTGTGTAACGCCCGTTTTGTCGCGGTGTTAGCGGGAAAACTAATTTGCTAAAAACCCTATTTGTGAAAGTTTGCTCTTCGGTTGAGTCTTGTCGAGTGCCAAGGTCTCGTGTTTCCCCTCTCAGTTCAATCCCGGAGAAAGCCGTGAAATCGGATTTCGAATCCGAGCCCTCAAACTCCCTCTTTCATTTTCTCTGGTAAAGTCCACTTTACCTCCCTCCTTCCTCGGGCCGAATCTTTCTCGGCCTGCCCTCTCCCTTCATTCCTTCTCGGGCCGCCCGGCCTAATTCCCCTTCCCTCCCTTCTCAGGCCGCTCGCTCGGCTTCCTCTCCTTGCTGGGCCGCGCGCCGCCCGGCCCGGTCCACGCGGCCTACCGCGCCAAACCGAGAGAGAGAGCCCCGCTCTCTTCTCTCTCTCCCCCGCCGTTCTCCTCTCTCTCTCTCTCTCCCGTCCCGTTCCGTCGCCGGCGCCGTTCTCCCCCGGCCCCGCCGCTTGCACGCGTGCCGCCAAGAAGCCGAGCGCGCGCCCCTCTCCCCCTCTCTCTTCCGCGCGCCCTTGCCCGAAGCGGCAAGGAGCGAGCTCCCTTTTTCCTCCCCCTTTTTCCCCTTTTCTCGACCGGCCGGCGTCACCGCTGCCGCGCTTGACCGCTAGCGCGGAGAGCGCCAGCACGGTCCCCTCCGGGCGCTCCACCGCCTTCGCCAAACCGACCTAGCGCCTCCCCTCTTTAAGTTTCCCCTCTCCCGGCCGCCATTGCCGCCTCCACCCAAGCTCGCCCCCTTTTCTCCCCGCTGCCGCCGCCGCCCTCGGCGCCCGCCGCCGCAACCGAGAGTGCCCGAAGGAGCTCCGGGCGCCGTCTCCACTCCCCTCTCCCTCGGCCGGAGCCGCGCCGAGTCCGCCCGCGCACCGTCGCGCCCCGTCCCGGCGAGCTCCTCCCGCCGCGGTAATTCCTTGCCCCTCTTCCGCTTCCTTCTTTTTCCTCCCCCGGTCTAGGAGCTTAGTTAGTCCGTAGATTCCCCCGGGCGCCGCCGTCGTGCCGCCATCCTTCTCCCTAGTTCCGTCGCCGTGCGGCCATGCCCGTCCGTCGCGTGGCGCCCGCCGTCGACCGCCGCCGCATCCTCTCTCTTCAATCCGCACCGGCGAACCGACTCCGCATCATCTCCTCCCGCCGTCGGTGCCCGCCGCCCCGCCAATCCGCCGCAAGTTCGCCGGAGCTCCCCCGCACGTCGTCGGCCGTCCGATGCGGCCCCCCCTCTGCTCCTCCCTCCCCCTCTCTGTCCGACGTGGAGTCCACGTGGACGCCACGTCTAGCCTGCCCCGCCCCAGGAGACCGGTCAAACCCCCCCCCCCCGATCCATCGGCCCCGCGCTCGCCCCTGGGGCGCGCCCCGTCCCGGCCCTCTGGCCTCGGTCCGATCGGCCGTCCTCCGCCCGCCGTCGGCCTCGGCCTCTTTCCCTCTTCGGCCCATCGGCCTCCCGCCATTGGCCTCCAGCCCATCGGCCGCTAGGCCCATCGGCCTATCCCCTCTCGCGCGCCGATCGGCCATGGGTCGATCCCTTCGGGCCGTCGGCCCATTAATTCGGCCGCGCCCATTCTATTCTTTTGGGCTGCCCTTAGCCGCCCAAAATAAAGTCTAAATTGCATCCCTCCTTCTTTTCTCTTTTCTTTTTCCAGGGAATTAATAATTCCTTTTCTTTATTCCAGAAAACCCTTTAATCTTTGGAAATTCATATCTTTTCAACCGTTCGTCCGATTGACTCCGTTCCACTTCCAAAATTCCTCAAAAATCGAGATCTATCCAATGGCATGCTTAGTGGTCTTTAATAGGGCTTCTTTTTATCGCTTTATTGAGTCGTCTCGTTTCGCGTGTAGTCTCGGAGCCCGAAGACCCGCAGTGCGCGGATTTCGAGGAAGAAGCTCAAGATCTCGAGCAAGGCAAGTCACCTTTGATCAATTGAACCTATAATTTAAATTAAGTACTTTGATTCCGCAAACTATGCATTAATTAGGTTACACTTGGCACTTGGCCTCGGTTTGCAATATAACCGGCAGGCCGTACCCAATTGCTGCATTCACCCTCCTTGATTTTGAATACCCTAACACCCTTGTCACCCCTCAGGTGAAATCTCGGTATTCGCACCTCGCGTACGAATATCGAGACTTCCCTCAAACTTTAAAATTGATCACATGGGTAAAACTTGAGTTTACAAAATGCTTGGAAAACCCGACACTTGGGTCGGTGCCTTGAAAACTAAAGTGAGTTTCTAAAACTCGCGGTACGGGAGACGTACTGGAGGTACGGTCTATCCGTTCTCGCTCTAAGGACCGATTCCTTGGGAATTACATCCGAGCATATGTCAAGTACGACCACATGGGCAATATGGGACGCCCCTGGCTGAGTAATTAGCTAGGCCAGGAAAATCTTGATGCCAAGGGACAAGTGGATTCGCCGGGGTGGTGTCGGGGAGGACCCCTGGGCTTCCTGGCATAGTATGGTCTGGGACCTAACCTGGTGTTGGTCCGTGGGACCCCTCCCGTTGGCATAAGATGACCCTGAGTCGGCTTTCGAAATGCCTTGTCGTGAAAGCCTCAAGGTCGCCAGACGTGACTGAGAGTCGCGGGCTGGGTGATTCGGGGTTAGTAACGTCGTGTGGGTAAAGTGTACCCCCTCTGCAGAGGTTAATAACTATTCGAACAGCCGTGCCCACGGTCATGGGCGGATGTGAGGTGATTCCTTAGCGTAGTTTTAAATGGGATCCTTGTGAACTGCTGTTGGTGTGTGAGATTTCCTTCCTGTGCTTAAGTTGGGCTGTTGAAGCGGCCGGTGTCGATGAACGATTGGCAGGGAGCCTCTTGTTCCGACGTGTTTGATTTGTGGCTGTTGGTGCAGCCGGTGTTGGTGAGCGATCGGCAGGGAGCCTCTCGCGTGTGGCTGTTGGAGCAGCTGGGTCGGTAAATGATTGGTAGGGAGCCTCTCGTGCCGACAAGAATCAATCGATACATTTTCACTGCTCCAGCCGGATGAGACGCACTTTCTCGTCCGCGCCGTTGAGAAGCACTCACTTAGATGTTTCTGAAAGTCTTAAACTAAAATCTATTGTGAAAAACAACTGGCTTTCCCTTGAAGCTTGCATTAAACACTTAATTCCCCTAACTTGCTGAGTACTCCCGTACTCACCCTTGCTCTATATAATTAAACCCCCCCCCCAGTTCTCGAAGACGAAGAGATGGACCCTGCTGATGAAGAGTTCTTCCAGGAGCAAGCAGACTTCGAGCAGTAGTAGGGTTTCGGCCTTCCCCCAAGGTTTTGCTTGTGGCTTAGGGCTAGTCTCCGCTTTCCGCTTCCGCCTTTTTGTAATGCTGTTGTGAACTCGGGTTCTGTCCGCAGTTCCAACCTTGGTTGTAATCCTACTCTTAATAAAGAGACCGCTGTTGTTGTGATAATCTATCTTCCTGTTGTACCAGCGCTATTTCCTGGGACTGGTACAGGCATACAGGTTAATTTGGATCGCCTTATACTGGCCTCCGCTCGGGGCTAGTTTGGGGCGTGACAGTTTGCGACACAACCGGCAGGCCCTACCTACTTGCTGCATTTGACTTCCATGAATATTGAATGACCTAGCACTCCCTTGTCGCCTTTTGGTTAGGTCTCGATATTCGTACCCCGCGTACAAATATCGAGGCTCCCTTCAAATTTAAAATGATCCACTAGGTAAAACTTGGGTTTACAAAATCCTTGGAAAACCCGACACTTGGGTGCCTTGAAAATAAATTGAGTTTCCAAAACTCGCGGTGCGGGAGACGTACTGGAGGTACGGTATTCCCGTTCTCGCCTTAAGGACCGATTCCTTGGGAATTACATCCGAACATATAACAAGTACGACCACATGGGTGAATGGGACACCCCTGGCTGAGTAACTAGCTAGGCCAGAGAAATCTTGATGCTAAGGGACAAGTGGATTCGTCGGGGTGGTGTCAGGGAGGACCCCTGGGCTTCCTGGCACAGTATGGTCTGGGACCTAACCTGGTGTTGGTCCATGGGACCCCTCCCGTTGGCATAAGGTGACCCTGAGTTGGCTTTCAAAATGCCTTGTCGTGAAAACCTCAAGGTCGCCAGACGTGGCTGTTCTGCACGGGCTGGGTGACTGTTAACGACGGATTTTGGTAATCGACTTGGAGAGAAAAGAGGAAACCGAAGCAGAGAGGAAGGATCGAGTTGGAGTCGGACCAGGCTTCGTATCGGACCCGGTAACCGTATCGGACTGGGGAGGTGTTGCTATAGAGAGCGTATCGGCCTATACGGATTCGGTTTGGTCGTGGGCCGATACGGGTTGTGAGTTGACAGCGTCAATGTGGGCTTGGTCTGGGCTCGAAATAAGCTTCAAGGGAGTTGCCAAATAGAGGTAAAGCTCGGTTTTAGGCAATTGTATCTTGTAAATTAAGTAGTTTAGATATAATCTGTGGCTTAAGTCTGCCGCAAGGACTTGTTTGTTAGTTGTAGATAAGATCGTGCCCTACAAGGGTTCTGTTGTAACCTCGGGTATAAATATCCCGATAGTTTGTACATGTAAGTCTCTCTCAATCAATCACACAATCAAATTAATCTACTTTCGGCGCATCGCCAACCCTCGCAAGAGGTTGACTCCTGACGAGTTCTTGCTTCCCTAGAGCAAGGTAAGAACTTGTACCCGACGATTTACATAGTCGGGGCTAGCGTGTCGCTTTAGGCACGTTAAGCCCTGATGATGTGATCGTCGTTTATCGTGTTTTAGCTAACCTAGATGTGGTTTGCTAATTCTATCTCGCCAGCGGTTAATTCGTTTTAGGGTTTGTTGCCGACGATGATTGAATTGGTTTACTTGTTTAGGTTATCTAAGGCATTTACCATCCCCAAAAGCAATCGACGGCTTGATTTTCTTTGTGCTAAGTCTCGATTCACACTCTGAGTTGCTATCGACCTTAGTCCTGTTTCGAGATCTAACATGAAGCCTGTTTTCGGTTGTAATTAAGGATAGCGCCGGGGTTTCAGCCGGTCTTACCTAATGCATGTGATTATTTATGTTTTTGCATGTGTTTGCCAATTATACATGTGGATCGACAAATATAAACATATCGGTTGCAGGGTGTCTTCAAGATGTCTTTGTGATTGGTGTATTTATATTGGCCGATTGGCTTGTATAAGTTTGCACTAGGGTAATAGCTAGTGTGTTTATCTTCATGAAATCTTCATCGGCTGCTTCTAGTAATTTGCCTTAGACATGTTAAAATAGGCCGATGAGATTAGATCTGTTTCAATTTACTTATTATCTTGAGTAAGCCGATGCAGCTTTGCCCTATCGGCTGGGCTATAACAATGTGACATCGGCCTATCGGCCGATCGACCATTGTTTTCTGATATGGTTTACTTGTTTCTTGTTGATTGCAGATCAAATCAACTGGCACGCTTTGCGCACGACTAGGCAAGCCAATTTGGACCTGCACTGGAGTTAAGCAGATCTCCCAGGCCGCCGTGGTAACGCGGAACCCGTTTTGTGGTCGAACGGGTCCAAATTCTGCGCCAACAGGCGCCTCATTTTTGGTAAGAACCAAAGAAGCGGCCATTTGAGGAGATGTATTTGCTTGTACCGTCATCATGGCCTTGTTCTCAATACGTGCTAAGGGGGCGAGATCAGAAGGGCAACGAAGACTAAAAAAATAATGGAGCTGACTTGGACCATGGTGAAGGCTGGCTGGGTTGGATCTCTTAGGCCAGGTTGGTCATAAAAGCCCTTATCGGAGAACCCCGCTCTTGCATTCATCTGATCGAAACCTTTTAGCACCAAACCCCCTACCTGGCGCGCCACCATTGACGGTTTATACGCCAACTACGGTTTTTGTAGAGTATGGGGATCGTTGGAACCAGGGTATACGCGAGAATAGATCAAGCAGACATGGGACATGGATTTATACTGGTTCAGATCCTCAAGATGAGTAATAACCCTACTCCAGTTTGTATGTATTAAGGATTGGAATATCGCTCAGAGTACAATGGGGAATAGAACAACTGGATGAATCTGCCAACTAGAAGATGTCGAGAACGGTCCGACGAGATCTATTCGGCGAATACGGTGCTGACTTTCTCCGGATTGCTTCTGGGCGTGNCGCTGGGCCGCGCCAGGCCGCTCGGCCCGCACGCGCCCGAGCCGGTCCGCCGGCTCTCCCCCTCTCTCTCTCTTTCCCGTTTCTTCTCCCCACAGCCCCCGCCGGCGCCGTTCCGTCCCGCCTCCGCCGCTGGCCCCCGCCTCGGCCCCGCCGCCTGCGCGCGTGCCGACAAGGCGCCGAGCGCGCCCCCTCGCCCCCTTCTCTCCTCCCCCGCGCGCGCGCGCCCTTGCCCGAATCGGCAAGGGGGCAAGCCCCCTTTCCCCCTCCTCTTTTCCTTTTCTTTTCTCTTCTCTCTCGGCAGCCGACCGCCGCCGACGTCACCCGGCCGCTTGGCCGCTTGCGCCGGTCCCCGCTCCGCCGCTCGGCCGCACCGCCTCTCCCGGCCCAAAATCGGCATTTCCCCTCCGCCCCAAACCGACCTAATTCCCCCTCTACAAATCCCCCCCCTCTCTCGCCCCGGCCGCCATTGCCACCCCGAGCTCTCCACTCCGCCTCGCTGCCCGCCGCCCTTGCCGACCACCGCCGCCGCAGCCGAGGGCTCCCGAAGGAGCCCCGGGCGCCGCCTTGCCCGCCCTCACCCTCGGCCGGACCCGCGCCGCCGCCCGCGTCGTCACCCCGTCCCCGGCAAGCACCGCCCGCCGCGGTAACCCCCCCCTCTTCTCCCCCTCTCCCCTTTTACCCTCGCGGTTAGGCCGCTAGGTAGCCGTGGTTCTCCCCCGGGCACCGCCGTCGTGCCGTCGCCCTTCCCCCTAGCTCCGTCCCCGTGCGCCCATGCCGCCGTCACGTGGCGCCGTCGTCGGCCGCTACCGCCCCCCCCTTTTTCTCTTCAACCCGCGCCGGCAAACCAACTCCGCCGCATCCCCTCACCCGCCGGTGCCCGCCGCCGCCCGCTCCGACTCGTCGCCCCGCCGGAGCCCGCGCCCGTCGCCGCCCGCCGCGAGCCGCCCTCTCCGGGGGCGAGCTCCCCCTTCTCCCCCTCTCGGTCCGACGTGGTGTCCACGTGGGCGCCACGTCCGCCCGCCCCGACCCCACGGAGGCCGGTCAAACCCCCCCCCTTCATCGGCCGGGCCGCGCCGCCCAGCCGGCCTCGGCCTCCTTCCCCCTTTCGGCCCAGTCGGCTCGTCGGCCTTTGGACCCCCTCGGCCACTCGGCCTTTCGCCCGTGGGCTGCGCCCTCAAGCGTCGGCCCGCTCGGCCTCTCTTTTTCCCGCTCGGCCACTCGGCCTTTTCGGCCATCGGCCCGAGTCCCTCGGTCCGGTCCGCCGGCCCCGTTGACCGGACCAGGCCGCGCGCCACACGGACCGGGCCGTGTCACTCGGTTTGGGCCGCACCCGTGAGCGCCGGTCCGCTCGGCCCGCTCGCGCCAACGGCCCCCTTGCTCGGCCTAGGCCGGTTCCCTTCGGGCCGCCGGCCCAATTAACTCGGCCACGCCCGTTCTATTCACTTGGGCTGCCCTTAGCCGCCCAAAACAAAGTCTAGATTTCATCCCTCCTTCTTTTCTTTTCCAGGGAATTATTAATTCCTTTTCTTTATTCCAGAAAATCCTTTAATCTTCGGAAATTCATATCTTTTCAACCGTTCGTCCGATTGACTCCGTTCCACTTCCAAAATTCCTCAAAAATCGAGATCTACCTAATGGCACGCTTAGTGGTCTTTAATAGGGCTTCTTTTTATCGCTTTGTTGAGTCGTTTCGTTTCGCGTGTAGTCTCGGAGCCCGAAGACCCGCAGTGCGCGGATTTCGAGGAAGAAGCTCAAGATCTCGAGCAAGGCAAGTCACCTTTGATCAATTGAACCCATAATTTAAATTAAGTATTTTGATTCCGCAAACTATGCATTAATTAGGTCACACACTTGACACTTGGCCCCGGTTTGCAAGATAACCGTCAGGCCCTACCCATTTGCTGCATTCACCCTCCTTGATAATTGAATACCCTAACACCCTTGTCACCCCGCAGGTGATGCCTCGGTATCCGTACCTTGCGTACGAATATCGAGACTCCCCTCAAACTTTAAAATTGATCACCTGGGTAAAACTTGAGTTTACAAAACGCTTGGAAAACCCGACACTTGGGTCGGTGCCTTGAAAACTAAAGTGAGTTTCTAAAACTCGCGGTTCGGGAGACGTACTGGAGGTACGGTCTGCCCGCTCTCGCTATAAGGACCGATTCCTTGGGAATTACATCCAAGCATATGTCAAGTACGACCACATGGGTGATATGGGACGCCCCTGGCTGAGTAATTAGCTAGGCCAGGGAAATCTTGATGCCAAGGGACAAGTGGATTCGCCGGGGTGGTGTCGGGGAGGACCCCTGGGCTTCCTGGCACAGTATGGTCTGGGACCTAACCTGGTGTTGGTCCGTGGGACCCCTCCCGTTGGCATAAGATGACCCTGAGTCGGCTTTCGAAATGCCTTGTCGTGAAAGCCTTAAGGTCGCCAGACGTGACCGAGGGTCGCGGGCTGGGTGATTCGGGGTTAGTAACGTCGTGTGGGTAAAGTGTACCCCCTCTGCAGAGGTTAACAACTGTTCGAACAGCCGTGCCCACGGTCATGGGCGGATGTGAGGTGATTCCTTAGCGTAGTTTTATTCGAACACCTTGTGAACTGCTGCTGGTGTGAGGTTTTCCGTTCTGTGCTTGGTTTAAGGCTGTTGAAGCAGCCGGAGTCGGTGACGATTGGCAGGGAGCCTCTCGTACCGGCGTGTTGAGTTGTGGCTGTTGGTGCAGCCGGGTCGGTGAACGATTGGCAGGGAGCCTCTCGTGCCGACAAGAATCAATCGATACATTTTCACTGCTCCGGCCGGATGAGACGCACTTTCTCATCCGTGCCGTCGAGAAGCACTCACTTAGATGTTTCTAAAGTCTTAAACTAAAACCAATTGTGAAAAATAACTGGCTTTCCCTTGAAGCTTGCATTAAACACTTAATTCCCCTGACTTGCTGAGTACTCCTGTACTCACCCTTGCTCTATATAATTAAACCCCCCCCCAGTTCTCGAAGACGAAGAGGTGGACCCTGCTGATGAAGAGTTCTTCCAGGAGCAAGCAGACTTCGAGCAGTAGTAGGGTTTCGGCCTTCCCCAAGGCTTTGCTTGTGGCTTAGGGCCAGTCGCCGCTTTCCGCTTCCGCCTTTTTGTAATGCTGTTGTGAACTCGGGTTCTGTCCGCAGTTCCAACCCTGGTTGTAATCCTACTCTTAAATAAAGAGACCGCTGTTGTTGTGATATTCAGTCTTCCTGTTGTACCAGCGCTATTTCCTGGGACTGGTACAGGCATACAGGTCAATCTGGACCGCTCTATCCTGGTCTCCGCCCGGGGCCAGTTTGGGGCGTGACAGGCACGCCTCAGGGAAAGCGAGCCTGCTGCCGCTCGCATAGTAGAAACGAGCCTCACGCAGAGGCATAGCAGCTGCGCATCAACTGAGGTGGCGGCAGAAGAACCACCAGCCCCCACTGCGGTGGACCACATAACGGTAAAACCAACAGAAAACCTATATTTTCTCTTAGCACCACAGTACATTATAACATATTATAAGGACACGTATTGATTCTTTTGCAGGGACCCACATTGTGCACCCTAGTCGTTAGGGTGACACCTGCATTTGCAATTCCTGCCGCAGAGGGTCTTGCGTTCAAGCCCACGCCGGAGACCCGAGTGCATGGGGCGCAACTGCTAGCCGGCCATGCCAAAGTTCAAGTGGACATGGTGAAACCCGATTGGGTTGGCTTCACTCTCCCGCACCCACCAAATGACGAGGTTCTGACCCTTGGAGCTGCACATGAGACCTTTATCCAATGGCCCAAGCAGAACATTGAGATCAACATAACTCCAAGGCCAGCACCGAGTGCTCGTCCGCCGCCGCCGTGTACCCCTCCAACTCTTGTATCTGCCCCTCCTGCCGTTCAAGCTCCAGATCAAGAAGTCCAATTGCAGTATGATACAGATTTTGGCGATGACGGTACGGAGGTCAGTAGCAGAGCACACCTTCTCCCAGTCTCCAAAAAAAGAAAAAGGGCGACATCTTCTCCACCCAAGCTTGGAACACACAAAAGAGGTGTTGGAAGGGGGAAAGGAAGAGGAAATGTGGAACGGCCGCTTCTGGCTCCGAAGAAGCTAGATCTTGGCAAGGCGCCATCAGCTCCTCCTAAGTCTCCGGCCGAATTCACATTAGGCATGCCATTGGTCGGAGACGACGCCTTATCGAAGATGGGCCCTGCATGCAAGGAGCTGCACGGGTACTACATGGAGAGGTCCAACGCAAGGAGGAAGCATAGAGAGACCTCCATGACGGGCTACCACGATAGACAGCCGTTCCTCGGCCCTGAAGCCTTCATCTGTGTAGACTTTAAAGATCTATGGGACCTCTACAGGGTGCGAGCGGTCGACACCAACCTTCTTAAGTGCTACTCCTTGTAAGTATTCTTGCGTACCAGATATGGTAATAGCTATCCTTGTGTTACGCTTACCCGGATTCTTGTCTTGCATTCTAGGTTAACTTGGAAGCATGTCCATCGTAATGCACCCCATGTTGCCTTACTCGATCCAACTGTCGTCAACGAGACAACTATGAACTACGATCGAGGCAGCATGGTTGAATATATCAAGGACTGNGCGCGTTGTGGGTTCCTCCACCGTGTTCCGTTTCGACCACCCAGCTCCTACCCCGCCAGCAGGCCGCCCTGCTGCCGGCCCTCGACAGGTTCCGCCGGTCCCTTCGCGTGCGCCGATCGACGTGTCCTCTTCAGACGAGCCGACCACCGGAGCCAGCCAGGCAGGAGAGCAGTAGAGTTCGTCTGCTGCAGGTGGAGTCGTGTGCCAGACCTTTTGTACCGCCGCCAACTCTTTCGGAGTCGTGGCGAGGTAGTGTGTGAGTGTGTTGTTGTGGGTGTTGTCTGGTAGTCTGGATCTCTGAGGTGGTGTGCGTACAGTCAAGCTCGGCGCAGCTTTGTGACTTGTCCACACCCGTTGTTTTAGGTGCTTTCCGAGTTGAGAAAAGCTTTATGTCTAGTGTGTGCTTCTGAGCTCGTTTACTTTACTTCTTCCCTTTTTAAGTGCTGTCCTGTTCTCTTACCCCGCCCTTTTCTGGGAGATTAGATGGCTACCCGTCCCCGTCGTGTGGCTCGTGCTCCAGCTCGTTTGGGTTACGAAACCCGCAGGGAAGAACCAGAATCGGAAAATGAGTCAGGGAATGACCCGGTTAATGCTCCAGCCCAGGCAGATCCTGCAGCAAACCGTGCACAGGATTTACCCCCGCCTCCCCAGCTTCAGGCAGATTACCAGCACATGATGGCAGTTCAGACTCAGAACTGCAGGGCCTAGCCCAAGCCATAGCAGGCATCCAGCAGAATTTGCAGCCGCAGGCTCCGC